>JANZLX010186684.1:0-11953 GCA_025531955.1 Erythroxylum orinocense
GCAGGTATAAGGTTTAATTAGACATGAATGAGTCATGCCGGATTTTTAGTAAAACATAGAAAAGTTGGGCTTACTATGGGTTTTGGTGGCGTTAAGCCTACCTATTCCCTAGTGCCAATACGGCCCAAAAGGCGGGTCGTGTCACTTTTCGTCAAAAAAGAAATATTAATTAAATTTTGTAACAATATTAATGGAAGTAAATGTGAAGAGAAAGAAGACAAACCTTAACATTAGTAGATGCCCAATAATCACATATTTGACTCCAATTTTCTTAAGATATCCATTTAGGAACATGTCTCTTGGGCTCCTCATCGAAAAGAAAAAATTTATAGAATTTATGCAGCCGATAACAATGGTCCTTGGCCCTTTGTTTCAACAGTGAGGTCACACAGCTTGAAACTTCAGGCTTGTTGACGTGCAATTACTACAAGATGAAAGAGGAGTGAAGAAAAAGAAATTCTTCAAACAAAATACAACATACAATTACAACAACTTCATTCTAAAATACTTATTAATCGTATCTATTTAATATGGTTATATACTGAAGTGCCTTATTTTTCTCCATTTTGTTGTGGTGTCTTACATATAGAAAAGTTATGAACTATTCTCTTACCTTCACAACATGTTTCAATTTTCTCATTTCTAAATCTCTTGTCATAATCACTTTCAATATGGTCAATTACCTTTTCATTTTGAATTATTTTAACATTATCATTAAAATACTCATATTTATAAGTAACAAAATCACTTAAATGTAACTACTAAAAAGTATAATGTCTACCTCCTATACTAGCTACTAAGCAAATTCAAATGTAAAAGTCACACAGTTTGTAAGATTACATCATTTTTTTGCTTTTGAATGAACTTTTCATTTTTCTTAACCATTTAGTGTGCTTCACAAATGATATTAATAAGTTAATTTATCAAAGATTCCACGTAAAAGGTCATAAATCAAGTCAATGGAAGAACAAAGTGGTCAGACGATCAAAATGAACAAATTGAAGCACCTACAATAGCAGAACACTACCATCAATTATTTCTCAATGTAACAGTCAATTTATCAAACACCTTACATGCATAAAAAATTCGTCCCAACTTCAGAACCAAAATCTCATCTTTTCCCTTCCATCACTAACATTAACACATTCAACTTGTTTTCTAATCACAGACAACCAAAACCAATGAATAAAAATTAATATATTAATCCTTAATACACCCAACATCCCACAGTTGTCTAAACAAGCATAAAATAAAACCCAAAATTAAACATCTCATGATGTACCTACACAAAAGAGATAAGACAGAACCACATCATGAAAAAGAAGGGAGTCAAAAGAAGATGGAAGGTCGTCGGTACTAGGGAGAGAATAAAGAACAAAATAAACAAGTGGGAGAAGGAAAAGAGTGGGAAAAATGAGGGGGATGGGTGGAGTTGACTGACAAACACAAATGACATCATTTAATTTTTTAAAAAAGTTCGATACATTTGACGATGATTCTTACAAACGTCGCCATATCTCATTATAGAATTAAATTTCTTATGACATAAATTCATCGGTAAATGTAATTTTTTGCGATGACATTATTAAAAAATCACTAAATATAAGATTTGGTCACGGTTGTCTAAAATAGTCGCTATATCTACATTTTTTATACATTTTCTGTTTTCCTGTAATATATCAAAAATATAAAATTGTTTACAATTTATATATAGTAAATAGAGCTTTGTGACACCAACTCATATATTTTAAAAGATATTGTATGAAAATTTAATTAATTTTGAATTTTATATTTATAGAATTTTCCTTTTGTAATACAAATTGTCTATAAAATGTTACCCAATTTATGTATCGTGATTATAATGTCACACCACATAAAATTGTGAAATCATATATTTTAAAAGACATTAATAACCAATTTTTATTTATGTAATACAAATTAGTTTTGTGTTGTTTTCATATAAATTTTTAAAATAACCAAAATTTATTGAATTCCATTGTTTACATTATTGTAATTATCTTTTAATTAATTACATCGGAATACGTATAATTATATATGGTAATTAATATAATGCTATCATCAATTAATATAATGCTATCTTCATGCCATTATCATTTCATGATGGTTATGGATATTGATGCTAAATGGTAAATTTATTCCTTGCATATCCAAGACAACATTGTTTTGCTTAATAGAAAACGACCTCTCTTCATTTTTGTGTTAGCCATCAACATTCATCTTTGTTCACTGTCCAATAAGCGTCGTCCCCTCTGTTCTAGTCATATCTTATGTTTTGCTTGTCACCGTCGAAGAAGCGTCATTACCTGTATTGGTATTGTTCTTCTTTTCTATTTTCAAAGCCTCCTTCTTGTGCTATCTACTATGTGTAAGAGTTTATTGTAATTATTATGTTCTGCTTATGGTGTATGGATTTTTTTTTCTATTTTTGCGTGTTTGGAAGATAGTTTCTTCTACTTCTGTATTGGATATGTATGAGTTGACATTTTTCCCACCTTCTATGTCTGTTTGACAAACACCTCCTAATTGTTTGATGAAATGCTTGAATGAAGGCTACTTCTACAACATATGTTTATGTACATATTTACATTTGATTGTACCAATTATAGTATACAAATGTATCTATCAAAATGATTTTATTTGAACGTGTAATGTAGTTGTGATTACACATAATGATGGAGATCAAGCATCACAAATGGCTTCAGGCAAGACAGAAGGATTGGGACATGGACGTGTTGGAGAGCTTGGGCAGCAAAGAGAAACACTTAAACAAGCTCAACAAAGTGATATGAGGGAAAAAGATCCATTGGAGAATCTTGGACGTAAAATGACAAGGTTGTGGGCTAAGCATGCTAAAAAGGCTATTAACAATCTGATGGTGGATCTATATGCAAGAGAAGTAGCTAAAAAACTTGGGAACACATCACTAAGGTTTATAATGATAATTCAATGCTTGGAGCAATGTGTTGGACTTATTGAAGAAGGTTGAACTTGATAAAAAAGATAGAAAAGAAACATATCTGGTAAGAGTTCTTGATAGTGTCAAAAAAATAACTTACAAACTTGTTCCAACTCACTCAAATCTTTGTTATTCCTTCGTGTACACGTCAATTACTTCTTTTCCAATCCAAACACGTTTCTTGCATTTTTTTAAATTTAAATAGGTCAATCACATGTTATTCCAATCTAAACACATCTTTTACACCCTTTTATGACCTAAACACGTCTTTTCATCCATTTTTGATCTAAACACGTCAATTGAATCCTTTGTTTACCTAAAAACGTCACTTACATACTTTCTTTGATAGAACACACAAATCACATTCTAATTGTTGTGATTAAAGTTGTCGAGGTTCCTAAAGTCTCCAAAAATCCAAATTGCTAACTTTGTTATTCTTTGGCCTCTTTATTGGGTTTTCTTGTTTTCCTTAAATCAATTTGCCTATTGGGAGTGGTAATTGAAAAGGTAAAGGTTGGAACTTGGTCTTTTTGGAAGAAAAGTTTAGTCCACAAAGAACTCCTAGAGTAAGGATATTAGGAGGTGAGTTGTGAGTGATTTAGAGACCAAACACATGAGGGAGAGATTATTTTCAACTAACTTTTTCTTGTAAGTTCTAAATCATGTCCAACAACAGAAATTCGATTAATGCTTGTTTAAAGAATTCCCAAGTTGGAGAATTCCCACCATATAATTGATCTTCAATATTCCTCTGGAACCATTCCCAGGCATTCTTTGTCAATTTAACCCCCTCTAATTCTATGATCCGCACATCAAAGCAAGTCAATCTCTGGACCATTTTCTCAGTATGACTCATAAACTTTTGGGGATCCTCATGTATCTCAACACCAAACTCAAGGGTTTGTAATTTCAAGAAATCATTGATACTTACCCCCTCATCATCTAAAGCTCACCTAGGTAATCCTCTAGGCATTTGCACTGGTTGTGGTGGTGCAGGAGCAACTTCAGGTACACCTTGAGTCCTTTCTCTCTCTCTCTTCTCTAAGTATTCTTACTTCTTCTCTTAATTATAGAACCTCCTACCTTTCTCTTAAGGCTCGGTTCTCTGCTTCTAAGGATTCAATTCTTTGTTGTAAGGTTCTAACCTCTTCCCCTTGAGCAGATAGGGGTTTAGGTTCAATTTCTATCTCTGATCTCTCCTAACTCTGGGTGGAGATCTTTCTTCTTATTATTCTTGCTGTACAGACTTGACATTAGGTACAGTAGTCAGAATTTCCCCCTTCCTAGGACGACCTCATCCTCGTTGAGGAGGTGTTCTTCTACTAGGAGGCATCTCTAGTATGGAGAAAATTAAAAATCATTTAGATAAAAAATAACATGCTATTGATATGATGCAAATCCTATGCTCCATGGTGTCATGCTTATGCAAGAATATCATATGCATATTTCATATCATATATATATTTATATCATAAAATTTTCTTTAATTCTTTTTATACATCATATAGATCACAGATCCTTACTCTTATACAAAATCTGGCTTTGATACCATCTGGCACGACTCGCCTTTAGGGTCGTATTGGAACTAGGGAATGGGTAGGCTTAATGCCACCAAAACCCGTAGTAAGCCTAACTTTTCTATATTCTACTGAAAATTTGGCATGGCCCATACATTTGTCTGATTAATCCTTATACCTACGTAATAGGTCTGAAAGAAGTAAGGATCCAAACCTGCAATTCTCACATACATTATCTACTTGTCATTTGCCAATCTATGATCAATTCATATCATCAACTGACATCATTCTCAATAACATAGCATATCCATACATATTTCATGTACATATGATTATGACAAACCTTGGAGCAGCTATAAGCATCTGCAATTAACATCATGCCAAAAACAATACTTGCCTGTTTATCCAAGCGAGTCTCAAAAGGCTTGGATTTCTCTCTTGTATGATCTGCTAATGCCCTGAAATGATGATAGTGAGAGGTGAGTCTACAACATGAATCAGTGAGATATAAACATACTACCATGCTTGTGAGGCTAGGTAACACAAGGCTAGCTTCACAAGAATAGTCTGTGGCATTCTAAGCAACAATATATGGCACCAATGAATAAAAAGGTAGAAATTTCAAATGCTGCAATCACGTGAGTATCAATAATAAATCATTATGAATTGTTTTATTATAAAAAATGAATTTAGTTTTTGAATTCTTTTTTGGGTTCTGGGTTTTGGTTTCTTTTATGAGTTTTGGGTTCTTTCTAAATTCTGGTTTCTTTCTTTGGTAGAGTTATACAGGATTTCTAATTATAAGCTTTCTCATTTCTGAGTTCTGACTTTCTAAATTTCTTAGGAAGAGACAGAGGCACTTTTCTGATTCTAGACAAGGTTGACCTAACCCTGCCCCTGGAGGCCTACCCTCTCCAGGTAGGACCCGGATCTAACCCATCACCGACAGGTTACCTATGTGCACATGGTCTAATAACATACTCCATCAGCTAGGTATCCTATAAACTCATCAATCATGGCTAATAAGAAAACATGATTCATCAAAGAACTACAATTAATAGGTTCATCACAACAAAGGAACCAGAAGATACAAAGAATCTGAATATCATCTGGTCAATCTGGCATACAACATGCTAGACTCAAACACATGGAGTCATATATCAAATAAGTCATACAAGTTCAAGAACCATTCAACAAGCCGCAAGATAAAAGAAAAGGATTACTACACAAGTATAGTAGCATGATTATACTCACCTCGATTGTCTCAGGGGTTTTGATCTCTTTTCTAATTTTCTTGAACTTGAGGGGTGTCAAGAGGGGTGTTAGGTACGACTTCTAGTTCTATTCCTCGTCTACTTTCACAAGCTACTGGGTAATATGCATGAAAATTAATATACCCGTATTAGTCATTCTCACATAAACCTCATTTCTTAACATATATCATTAAAAAATTATATTTTATTCAATAAGTCATCTGCATAGATCCCATTCGTGAAGGCATAACTTTTTATACATAGGTCCAATGTTTTTCAAACTTTCTATATCTCTAGTTAACACATAAATTCACATTTTTTCTTTTATGACCATGTTCAAATTCGGTCATTAAGGAATCCAAATCTCACATTCACTGTCAGTCTTAATATTCAGTCATAAGTTGGACCCTTCCTGTCTCAAAACCTTATAACTTATTGAATTCTCATCCAATTAAGGTGATTCAAATCTCCATTTTCAACAGACTTATATGGCTATTACATATCCAAAGAAGGTTTAGAAATGATGAAATTTGTATTTATTACGATTTTTATAAGCCTGTCCTATTTCTGTTCTCTTCTGTGTCATTAAGGTTAGCAACACCCTTCCCTTATTCAGCCATATCTCACAGAATACTCATCCAATTAAAATTTTGTTTATACAGTACTCAGATGACACATTTTCGAGCATTTTGTAAGCAGAACTCATCATCCAATTATAACTCTATAGTCTTCAAATAATTAACTTTCATTTCTCGTTTTAATCCCGCTGGTATTCTGAACCATTCTCAATTCGGGGCCTCTTTTATTTGTTTGGCTCACCCTAAATTCGTGAAAAAATTCAGGGTTAGAGCAGACATCTGCATCTACAACTTCTATGTTTTGAGTTTCTCCAAATTCACATGTTAAACAGCTCAAAGAAAATGTAAAAAGAGGACCTACGAATTTGTCTCCATTGACAGCTTGAACTTCAAAACCCTAGGTTTTGATTTAGCCTCCCAAATCACCATAAAAAATGAAATTTCTTCATGTTAATATGTCCTTAGACATCAAAGAATATGAACCCATCATCCAAAACATCGAACCCATCCATTCCATCAAATGGGTTTCATAGCCATGAACAAGAGGAGAGAGAAACAAAATTTCAATCAATAGAACTAAGTGTCGAGATTGAGGATTACCTTTTTGTACTAACCGAATGGCTTGATTCTCCTTCCCGTTCTTGTTACAAGGGTTGAAAAACTTGAAAGCGAGCTTCCATGGTGGTTTCGTGGGTGAGAGAGAAGGAAGAAGACAAGGTTTTGTCTTCTTTCTAACTAGCTTCTTTTATAAGCCTCATTAACTATTATTTACAAAAATGTCAATCTTGTACTGGTTCTAAACATCTGCCCGTACAATTTCCTATGACCATCGAAAAAGTGTCATACATCATTAATTTGATGTCACCAAAAATTATTATTCACTGTTCTATGGTTTTAATGACATTAGTCTCAAATACCGATTTATTTCGGTGTACCGGGTAAACTAGATATCGGGTGTTACATAAGGGCTACATGATCAGAAAAAACAATAACCTTAGTACCCAATAAATATGACCGAAACTTTTCTACGGAAAACACGACAGCAAATAGCTCTTTTTGGTCTTATGGTAGTTGATTTGTGCGTCATCGAGAGTGCGAGAAGCATAGGCGATGACGTACAAAAGTCGCCCCTCTCGTTGTCCAAGGACTGCTCCCACGGCGAAGTCACTTGCACCACACATAATCTCAAAAGGAAGCTCTTATTTCGGTGGTCGGATGATGGGAGAAGATGTGAGGCTTTGTTTCAGGGTTTTGAATGCCTGTTTGCATGCATCATCGAACACAAATTCGACATCCTTTGCTAAAAGCTTGCAAAGGGGTGCAGCAATCTTCGAAAAATCCTTGATGAAGCGTCGATAAAATCCTATATGACCAAGGAAAGAACGAACATCCCTCATGCATGAGGGGTAAGGCAAAGACAGAATAATAACAATTTTCGCTTTATCGACCTCTAAACCATGAGAAGAAACCACATGCCCTAAAACAGTTCCTTGTTCAACCATAAAATGACACTTCTCATAATTCAGAACAAGGTTAGTTTCCATACATCTTTATAGCACTAAAGATAAATTTTCAAGACAATGATCAAACGAATCACCATAAACAGAAAAATCATCTATAAATACCTCGATAATTTCAACATAATATGAAAAGATACTCATCATGCATCGCTGAAAAGTTGCAGGAGCATTACACAAACCGAAGGGCATCCTTCTATATGCAAATGTGCCAAAGAGGCACGTGAAAGAAGTCTTTTCTTGATCCTCGGGATTGATCACAATCTGATTGTATCCACTATAACCATTGAGGAAACAATAAAAAGACTTACCTGCTAGTTGCTTCAACATCTGGTCCATAAACAGCAAAGGAAAGTGATCTTTACGTGTCGCCGTATTTAGCTTCCTATAATCCACACACATGCACCATCTACTTTATACCCTTTAAGGTACAAGCTCATCATCTTTGTTCTTCACCGCAGTGATCCCCGTCTTTTTCGGAACCATGTAGATAGGGGCTACCCATCTACTATCAGTGATTGGATAAATAACACCTACATTCAAAAGCTTAAGTAATTCGGTTTTTACCACCTCCATCATGGGTGGATTGAGGTGGCGCTGCAGCTCCCTTGTTGGATTTTAATTTTCCTCCAATAGTATGCGATGCATACACATCGAAGGACTAATACCTTTGATGTAAGCCAATGTCCATCCTATAGCTGTCTTATGTTCGCGAAGAACATTCAACAACCGTTCCTCTTGCACACTTGTCAGATTCTTTGCAATAATAACCGGTATAGTATCGTTATCACCAAGAAACATATACTTAAGATTATCAGGCAAGGGTTTCATCTCAAGCTCAAGTGCATGCATAACAGATGGTAAAATTTTCTTATGCGATAAAGGAAGATCGATGAAAGCCACCTCATAAAGAATAGGGGAAAGTACACATAAAGCAAAAATAGAATCAATGATTTTAGGAAGCAAACACAATGCTCGCATATCATCATCGTAATCACCACTATAAGTCATGGCATTATCATTATCAAAACCATGCCACAGTGTCATGTCTAGACCATTATTGAATTTTAACTCAAAGTGATCATATATAAGCTCATCAATATCATCTAGACAATTAATCAAGTAAACATGATCAAGTGGATATCGGAGAGCATTATTAATATTGAATTCAACCACATCATCACCTACACGCATAGTAAGCAGATCATGTTCACAATCAATCTTGGTTTTAACAATCTTTAGAAAAGTTCTACCAAACAAAATAGGTATACTCCTATGTGAAGTGTCCATATCCATTTCAAGTACATAAAAGTCACAAGGAATTAACAAAGCACCTATTTTAACTAAGACGTCCTCTACCAAACCAAGCGGATAAACAAAGGAACGATCTGCTAACTGTATAACCACACTCGTCGCATGCAAAGGCTCAAAACTTAAGGCATCATACATATGTTTAGGCATCACACTAATGGATGCGCCTAAGTCACACAAAGCTCTCTCAAATGAGGTGTTACCTATTATGCA
Organism: Erythroxylum orinocense; assembly: GCA_025531955.1. Lineage (NCBI taxonomy): Eukaryota > Viridiplantae > Streptophyta > Magnoliopsida > Malpighiales > Erythroxylaceae > Erythroxylum > Erythroxylum orinocense. The sequence goes on from JANZLX010186684.1 coordinate 9,367, forward strand.
CGGAATGTCAAACGCACCAAGGTCTTTCTGCTTGCATGGGATATTCGGTTTCATCACAGTAGAAATGGACTGGCCCATATTCACCTTCTCGTATCCTTTCAATCGATGAGAATGCTTGGTTGTGCAAAGTTTTTTCAAGAACTTTGCGTACTTCGGGACTTAGCAAATTGCATTAGGAAGTGGAATGTTTATCTCCACCTTCTTGAACAAATTGAAGATATCCGTCTCTTTCTCCTCTTGCTTAGCCTTCGAATTCCTAGAACTCAAAGGAAACAGAGGCATCAATTGAAAATCAGAATTGACAGGTTTATAATTTACCTTTGGTACCTTATCAAAAATTTCGGTTTGGGCAGGAATAAGAGGAACTGAATCTGACTTGTTCTTGAAATTTTCGATCAAGGGCTATTTAATATGGTTAGGGTGTGTCTCAAGTTCCTCTCCCTCGTCCACAACAATCCTCTTCTTTTTCTACTCAACGAGAGCCCTTCTGTTGTAAAGCTCAACTGCTTAGACAGATTCCTTAGGATGCAAGGCTTGAGAAGGCAACCTACCACTATTTTGTGCCTCGAGTTTACTCATCGAGGAAGTGATTTGGCCCACTTGTTTCTCAAGATTTTGAATACTCGCATCTGTTTTTTGTTGGAAAGATAAGAAGTTTTACTGCATTGCAACAATGTTAGTAGCCATAATTTTTACAAGTTCCTTCAAATTAGAAATTTTGAATTAGAAGTAGAAAAAGAAGGAACCGAATTATGAGGATTTGGCCTTGAGGCATAGGTCTGATTTTGCTGAAAATCAGGGGGCATTTGTGCTCTTCCTCCATTTTTCATCAGCTGTTTTGGGTTTCCATAGCGTAAATTCATATGGTCGAGCCACCCTGGATTGTATGTCGACAAGAATGGATCGTATTTATGCTGTGGATTCGTGTTGAAGCCTCCACCCAATTACATGGGCATATTGCATCGAGTTGTCCTCCATTGTAGGACACAAATCAGAAGTGTGTCCATTAAGAGAACAAATGCCGCATGTCTTGACTTGTTGCACATTACCACTCATCATAGCACGCATTAGCGAGGTTAGTTCATCAACTTTATTTTTTAATGAAACACTACTTACCTCGCTGACGCATTTCGCATGGAATTCCCCTCGTGTGCCAAACTATTTAGAATTTGTTGCCATGTTTGAAATCAAGTAACGGGCAACATCGGGTGTCTTGTCTACCAAAGCCCCTCTACTCACGACATCAATGATACTTCTATCTTGGGGTGTCAATCCCTCGTAAAAGTATTGAATGAGAAGCTGCTCAGGAATTTGGTAGTGGGGGCATTGTAAGCAAAGCTTCTGGAACCTTTCCCAATACTCAGAAAACGTCTCACTGTGCATCTGTCTTATGCCATAAATTTCCTTCCGAATATTTGCAGATCACGAAGTGGGAAAGTACTTCTCCAGGAAAATGTGCTTCAAATCGTTCCATTGCGTTACCAAACCCGGGGGAATCGAAAACCACTCCTTGACCGAACCTTTCAATGAGAAAGGAAAGGCTTTTAGTTTAACCAAATTCTCGTCCAGCCCTTACGGTTTCATTCCATGGCATACCATGTGAAACTCCTTGAGGTGCGCATATGGGTCTTCTCTTGCAAGACCATTAAAACTAGGCAACAAATGTATAAAACCATACTTTAATTCAAAATTAGCATGCTCTACATTAATACACTGAGGATGGTTTTCAAGGTTAGGAGCAGCAAGCCCCTTCAACGTTCTTTACAGATTGATTGCCATATGTGCGAATTTTATTTGTGAATGCTCCGACTGCAGGAAAAGGTGTTCAAAACTCAGAAGTTCTTCCTCCTTCACCTTGCGCAACGTGCACGGTTCAAGGAGGGGTGATCACGGAGGTGTTCAATTGATGAACAATGATTGCTCTTCGTAGAATTGCTCGATTAATTCGTTTGAAAGTTCTTGCTCAGAACTACTGAACATGTAACCTACAAAACAAACATAAATAACAAAAACAAACTGAAAAATACATTAACAAACCGTTAGATAGATCCTCAGCAACGACGCCAAAATTTGGCAAGGTGTTGTCATGTAGCATCCCATCTCCGCAAGACCCGAACCCAACATCGATGGTGATATCCGAGTCCGTGCCCGCGAAGGTAGCATGCTAAACCAGTCAATCATGCACATATCGGTATAAATTTTTTTTTGAAACCCTAACATAGACAGAAGTCCAGTTTCAGTCTGGGCCAAATCAAGTTAACAGTTGATAACACATTGTTTTCAATTCAGCACAATCAAAACAGTTTCAATGATCAACTTGGGCCCCATTTTTCATAACCCTTTTTAATATAAACCAATCCATTTTGGGCCATTCGAGCCCATTCAATACACAAAACATTTATTAACATTCCCAATTGGTACAATTTGATATATACAACAATATTTGCATTTAATCAATCCCATTACAAAAATTCCCATACGTCATCACTTATTACATACTGAAATAATCAAATATACACGGTACAAAGATCGCGGAATACACTTTATACAAAATAAGAAAATCCTAATGCAGACACGAACTGATCCC
>JANZLX010186718.1:0-11948 GCA_025531955.1 Erythroxylum orinocense
ATTTTGGTTGTTGTTTAAGGAAATCAAGTGAGGCACGAGGAGCAAGAGGAACAAGAGGAAAGACACTCCTAAGCAAGTAGATAAGCAAGGAACTCAGGTGGGTACACATTTATAATAGAGTGATTAAGCCACTCATTGTTTTCTTCAAATCAAGAAAGTTTCATGATTTAAATTGCATCGTAAAAGTTGCCTTTATTGCATTTTGGATGAATTGTGAAATTGTTATATGTTTGTTTCATGAATTTGTGTTGATGATGGATGAAAGGACTTTGAAAATGGTTTCTCTTTAAAAAGGAACACATGTTTATGAAACTAAGTGGCAACTATGATTTGTGCAAGAAGAACAAGTTTACAAGCTTTTGAATTATATGTGTTCCATGGGTTTGTGGTAGTCCTCAAGAACCGTCACGTGCACGTTGACTTATAGGCTTCTCCCGCCTGCCCGCTAGCGGCATGGAGCTTCCTTCGGGACTCCCTCAAGAACTTACGGCTGCACAGGACCATCATATGGAAATGTGTAGTGCGTCATGAACTAGGACTTACCCAAACCATTCTGTTGTGCCTATGTGATTATGATCTATGACAAGTGTGATGCATACATGATTTATAATTGCTTATGATTTGCTTGAAAATCAAGAATTTGAAATGAATATAGTTTTGAAAATGTACAATGGCAATGAGCTTTTAAAAATGCTTTGCTTGTTCCTTTATTATAAATCTGTTCCTACGAGCTTTAAAGCTCACCCCCTTTTATCCTCCCCCTAAGCAGGTGATGAGCAAGAGATCGAGTAGGACGAGAGCTATGGCATCACTTCGAATTTGTCTATTTTGTATTTTCAAGTTACATTTTTGGAATCCAAGGCTTTAGCCGCATTTCAAGTTTTATTTGTTCAAGTGTATTTTTGTATTTTTGGATCTTAACACAACTGGTGTATTATGGCTTGAAATGCCATTAAAGCTTTGTAAAACTCTTCTTTTGATTATCAATGAGACATGGTTGATATTATTTTAATTTCAAACTATTGCATTGATTTGTTATACCATGAGAGTAAGATTTTGGAAGGTTGTGTTGAGTAGCTAAATGATTTAAGTTTACATTATTTGGGGTCGGGTGTGCTCATCGCGACGAGACCACTTGGTCGTCGTGACGAGGGTAAAATTGCAGGCTCGTCGCGACGTACGTTAAATCGCGCGTCGCGATGTAAACACCCCCGCCTGTGTTCGTCGCGACGCAATTCCAGTCATCGCAACGTCGCCTATTTTGCTTCCGTGGAGCTTTTTTCTTTTAAATTTTAAACTTCCAAGTCTTTCCTCCACGCTCTAGTTTTATGCTTCCGTGTCTGATGTTGGGCTCCGAAAACGGGGTCTAACACATACACGACACTATTGATCTTGCACATTACAATTATTTATACATGCATTCATTGACATTAATTGATTGTTAAAAATGAAATTAAAATGTGAATTGTGAACTTTTTTAGTTGAAAATTTATTTGGAGAATAATCTGATTATTTCAAATTTTTGGTAAAATTTAGGAAATTTATGAAAATTTGGGATATTTTTGGATTAGGAAATATAGCTAGTTAGATTGTGACAAATGACTCACGTGAATAGTGACAAGTGAAAGACATGCAAAGAATACACGTAATATGATGTTTTAGTTAGGAATAAGCTACTACAGCTTCTGTTCTTCACTAAAACACACTGAAATTCTCTCCTTTGTTTTTCATCACCAAATAGCTTTTTGTGTGAAACTGATTCACTTTTATCACTGGAACTACTATTAAATCAAGTAAGTGACTTTGATGATGATTTACTGTTGTTTATTCTGCATATGAATATATCATGAGCTGTTAGAGAAGTGTTGTTTAGGTGATTAATGGATGAGATGATAAATGAAAACTTTATGAAATAGGTTCTGTTTTTATATTGAAATGAATATGTAAAAGTGTTGGAAAGTTGATGTGGAAATATATATTCTGTTTTGGTTTAGAGAAATCCAAATATGGTGATTTTACTGTTCACGCATGAATTTGTAGAAATAAGTTAAATGATATGAAATGAAGATTTGGTGAGGTCGTGAATTATAGTTGATAAAATGATAAATTTATTATGAAATGAAAGAGTAGAAAAATGAAAAAAAATGTATCAGATGAATGTAGAAAGTGAAACAAAATACAAAAATTGGAGATTTGTTACTGCTTTCACCGAAGGTTACTATTAGAGGTTTTGTTGAAACAAATAAGTGATGTTTTAAGTTTTTTTGGGTATTGTAAATGGTATTTTGGATGATGCTTGAATTGTACTAAATTAGTTTTAATAACTGGAGTAAACTGAAAATGATACAGAAAGTTATGAAAAATTGATGCACACATATGCTCTGTTCCTACTCACTTTTTGGTGTACGAGAATATTTGTGAATGGTTTTGAGATGATCTGAAATGAGTGTAAAGATAAGGAAAATGAATTTGGTGAGGTTCTGATAGAGAGGTCAGTTAAATAAAGTGATTGTATTGATGAAAATGGGAAGATACAAAAGATAGAAAGAAAGTGCAGTAAAATGGAATGTGCGTGAATAGTGATATACGATGCTGGAATGATTATGTTGAATTTTGGATTTTTGGTTTGTTGTGAGTTAATGAGCTGAAAGGAGAGTAGGAAAGTTGATTTATGCAATGTATGTAGTAGATATGAAGAGTAAAAGTGGGGGAAAATTTTGGGTTTTCAGTGAAGAAGATGAAGTTTTGCGTTTTAGAGAGAGAAAAGGTGACGATTTGCATGTATGAGTTTATGAACTAGAGTAATTTACTGAACAACTTTAAGTCTTTTGGCTATAACTTTTCCATCCGACCTCCAAATGACTTGAAACTTGAACCAATAGATTCCTATGACATTTTTTATTCTCTTTATAAAAATTTAGAGCTATCTGAATTAATTTGAAAATAATTGATAGGATGAAAGTGTGGAAGCCTGCTGGAATGTTATGAACTGGAGAATTTTCATAAACATGCTTCGGTATTCTGATTATAACTTGAACTGTAGATTTCTGAATGAGTTGATTCTTCATTCAGATTAAACTAGAGACATATGCCTACAAGTTTCTTAAAGAAGTCGAATTTTAATTCTATTTTTAATACTTTAAAAATCGACATGAAATTGAGTTTTGGCTTAGGCTGTAGCACTACCAGGGATAGAAATCTTGTCCTGTGGTTATTGAATAAACTGTATTGATGTAGGCCAAATTAGACTGAGGTTTCTTCACTAAAGTTGTAACTTATTCTCTTATCTTTGACTTGGTATAAAGTTTGTAATTTTTGGATATTGGAATTAAGTGATATGGGTGTAAAACTTGAATGCATGATCATGCATTAGCCAAAATTTCAAATGTACACAATCTGTGGTATTTTGAACATAACTTATAGAATAACGAACCAAATTGAATGATCTTAGGATCAATAGAGACTTAAGACTTAGGAGAATAATTTGTTAGATGAAAGTGTTACCACATTTCTTCACTTTCCTGATGAAATTAATTGTGTAAAATTGACCCAAAAGTGTATCTTTAGACAAATATGAGTTAATCAATTGAAAGTGGATATCCAAACGATTATTGTGATAAGATTAATGATTAAAAACCTGGAATTTCCATGAACATACATTGCACATATTCAGTATACATAAATGTGCGTTAAAGAATACATAATTGTGCAATATCGTGATATGTGAATGTATTATATGCATACAGGAGCGCATTGAGCGACAACATCCAGACATTGCTGAGACTTTAAGGCAATAGCTGTTTAGAGCATACTGTGAGTAACCTAAGATGGTCTCACCTTCTTGATTTGTATAATACTAAAATGTATTGCTATCTTATTGAACTGTACTGAAATGTGTTGTTTGTGTATTGGATTCCGGATAATATTTGTGCGAGGCGTTATGACACATGGAAACGATATTGGAAGTGCTGATTGAACGTGAAAGCATCTGCCTAAATGATTTTTTGATTCTCAACTGAAAAGTTGAATGTCAGACCTAGTCCGATGTCTACTGTTATTGTGATTGATACTGTGACTGTTGAACTGTAATAATACTTGCAAATGAAAATGATCGAATTTTATTACTGAATATTGGCATGCATTTCATTCCAATGCATGTAATATAAAGGAGTTGTGACTGATCTTGCTACTGAAACTGTTACTGATAAGAGCTTTAAGCTCCCGCATTTGTGGTTTGAGCCTATGGCTCACTGTGTTCAATGAGTCACAGACTGACTGATTGAGCCTGATGCTTCGAGATATTGTAAAAAAAAGTCATACAGTCACAACAAGATAAAAATGAATGTGATTCTCATATATATAACATGTGCATATGATTTGAATGTATTGAATGATTTGTAAAGCTATGTAAATGTTGGTATATGATTGAAATGTTTAACTAAGAAATTTGATACTTATCAAGTGGATTTGAATAGTAAGATTACATGCTATAATTGATCTTGTCTTATGACATGAGTGAACCATCAAGGATGGTTACTCTGCTGAGTTCGCAAAACTCATTAAAATTGCATCGTTGCTTTTCAGGTTCGAGAGTGAGACGACCTAGGTTCTAAGACTCCGTAGAAGCATATTTTATGCAACTATTACAGTCAGTTTTGGCTTAGAGATCGGTTAGTTGGAATTGAGGACATAGTTGTTTCATTCATGTTTATTATATTCGGTATGTATTGAATTGTTTATGCTCATAGGTTAATGTTGTAAAACATGGATGGTCTTGTATTTTATGAAACAATGTAAATTATGGTTTTTGATATAATATGATAACATTTTGGATTTTAGAAAATGTGTGATTGATGGTTTAGTTAATGATGCCATGTTATGTACAGTGAAGGTGAGATAGTTAACATGTCATTTCTGTCAAGCATGTACACGTGTATCCGATGGACACACATGGCTATGTCAGATAGGAATGAGGTGTTACATTTTTGGTATCAAAGCATCGTTTGGCATCTATAGTGATATGTGGTGATTTTAAGTGTGAAATGTTATGAAAATGTCAGATGGTAATTGAAGTTTTTGTGTATTAGAGGTTATCTGACGTAGGTGATTAAATGGAACACTCAGCTGACCTGAGATCGAAGGAGCCAGTAGGGAGTTGTCGGTATCTCGACCTGAGGGAATGCCTCCAAAAATTCCTGAGAGAAGGGAAAGGAGGTACGACAAAATACGAAAGCGAGGAGTTGTAAATTTCTGTGGCAATACAGACCCTAGAGAAGCTGAGGGATGGTTTGAGCGGATAAAACGAGTATTTGATCAGATGAACTGTGAGTCGGACAAGAGGTTCGACTATGCCATTTCTTTGCTACAAGGCTCGGCTTGTCAATAATGGAAGACTGATCCCGGCAGTGCCACCAAGCCTTGCACTCTAACTTAGGGAGGCTTTCTGAGGGCTTTCAGAGAAAATTATATGCCCCAGGTATACATGGATAGGAAGATGAAGGAGTTCATGGATCTGAAACTGGGTAGAATGTCTGTAGCAGATTATGAGATCAGATTTATGAGCTGATGAGGTATGCTTCTGTCTTAATTCCTACCGAGAAAGATAAATGCAGGAGATTTAAAGACGACCTAAACATAAAGATTCAGACAAGGCTAGCTCTTACTAACCTGAGCAGTTTCACTGAGCTTATAGTAGCCTCGATCTGAATCGAGCAATTGTTAAGGGACAGTCGGCTTGAGCAGAGATTAGAGACTTGTGAGAAGAGACCCAGTGAGTCTCAGGGTGGTTCTAGCAGAAGGTAATAAACGTCAGACCCAAACATTTAGACCACCAGCTGGATCTAGACAATCAAGATTAAGAAAGAAGGGTAGTTTTACTCAGACTGCGAATAATAGAGGTGCAACATCGAGTCAGTTACCATCTTGTCAGTATTGTCGGAATAAGCATAGTGGTGTATGTTGAGATTGACAGGAGTTTGCCTTCAGTATGGCTCACATGATCATCAGATTAGAGATTGTACATTGATGTCTGGAGCACAGTTTGATGGGAGAGGGAGTAGAGTAACAAAACCTACTATTTAGCAGAGCCGAGCCAGTGGGACTAGATAGAGAGGTCGTGGCAGAGGCAGGATGAGTTTTGGAAGTGTTACTAGGAGGACTGAGATGCGAAGCAATCAGCCGCAGTCTCAAGCCAGAGTTTATGTCATAACGAAATAAGAGGCTCAGGATTTTTCAAATGTCATCACAGGTGTGTTATCATTATTTACTTTTGAGGTTTATGCATTACTAGATCCTGGATCTACACATTCACTTATCAGACCACACATGGAATTTAGATTGCATTATAATAGAGAGTTTGGAGATGTGGATTAGAGGTGAGTACACCGATTGGTAGTACTATCATGATTGGGGAGGTCTGTAAGAAGTGTCTGATTCGAATTGACCAGGTAGAGTTGGCATCAGATTTGATTGTTTTACAATTGAAGGAGATAAATATTATTCTAGGCATGGATTGTCTCACTGCTCATAGGACCATTATGAACTGCTATATGAAGGAAGTAATTTTAGAGTCTCCTAATCAGCCGAGAGCAGTGTTTAGAGGTATTAGCCAAGTAGTGCCAGCCAAGCTGATCTCATTTATGAGTGCTTTGAAGTTAATGTATGGTGGATGTGAGGCTTATCTGGCCCACGTGACTGATACTCGAGCTGAACAGAGTGTACAGGATATTCCTGTGGTTAAGGAATTTCTAGATGTGTTTCTCACTGAATTACCTAGTTTGCCTCCAGATCAAAAAATAAGGTTTACAATTGACTTAGTTTTAGGTACTGCTCCTATATCCATTTCTAGATGTGTTTCTCACTGAATTACCTAGTTTGTCTCCAGATCAAAAAATAGGTTTTACAATTGACTTAGTTTTAGGTACTGCTCCTATATCCATTCCTCCATATAGGATGACACCTGTGGAACTAAAGGAGTTGAAAGTTCAGTTGCAGGAGTTGCTTGAGAAGGGGTTCATCAAGCCCAGTGTTTCACCTTGGGCGCTCCAATGTTGTTTATGAAGAAAAAGGATGGTACTTTGAGATTATGCATTGATTACAGGCAACTTAACCAGGTTACAGTGAAAAATAAATTCCTGTTGCCTAGAATCGATGACTTGTTTGATCAACTGCAGGGAACTCGAGTATTCATTAAGCTTAATTTGATATTTGGGTATTATCAGCTAAAGATAACAAAAGCTAATGTACCAAAAAATGCTTTCAAATGTAGGTGTGGACATTTTGAGTTCTTAGTATGCTATTTGGGTTGATTAAAGCCCAAGCTAAATTTATGGCATTGATGAATAAGGTGTTTCAACCTTACTTGGACAAGTTTGTAATTATGTTCATTGATGACATTTTGGTCTATTCAAGAAGTAATGAGGAGCATGTTGAGCATCTGAGAATAATTTTGCAGATTATGAGAAAAAAAAAATGTATGTCAAATTCAGTAAATGTGAATTTTGACTTAATCAAGTGGTATTTCTAGGTCATTTAGTAACGAGGCATGAAATTCAGGTGGATCCAATGAAAATTGAGGCAGTAATGAGATGGGAGACACCGAAGAATGTGTCAGAGATCCGAAGTTTCCTCAGATTGGCTAGTTATTACCGAAGGTTTGTCAAGGGGTTTTCTTTAATCTCGGCCCTTTAACTAAACTTTTGAGGAAGAATGTGGCATTTAGATGGAATGAAGAGTGCTAAAGAAGTTTTGAAGAGTTGAAACATCGGTTGAATACAACGTCGGTGTTGACTATTCCATCAGGATCTAGTGGATATGTAGTATACAGTGATGTGTCACATCAGGGACTGAGATGTTTATTGATGCAGCATGGCAAGGTGATAGCTTATGCATCGAGACAATTAAGGCCTCACAAGATGAATTATCCAGTACATGATTTAGAGCTTACAGCGATAGTTTTTGCTCTAAAGATTTGGGGACATTACTTATATGATGAGACATTTCAGATAGACACTGATCATAAGAGCTTGAAGTATTTGTTAAGCCAGAAAGAGTTAAACATGAGACAGAGAAGATGGGTAGAGTTACTAAAAAACTATGATTGCACAATTGAATATTATCTGGGGAAGGCTAATGTAGTGGCTGATGTTTTGAGCAGAAAGTCGAATACCATTGAAGCTCGTATTCAATTATTGAGGTTACCAAGCCTGATTCAGTTGAGAGCTTTGAATGTAGAGTTAAATCTAAAGCATAATGAAGCATTGACAGCTACATTAAAACTAAGACCAATGTTGCAAGATCGGATCAAAAGAGTACAGAGTAAAGATCCTGAAATGGTGAAATGGATTGAGAAAGTTAAGAAGAATATAGATTCTGAGTTTGAATTTAGAGATGATACGTTATGGCTAAAGCAGAGACTATATGTGCCTAATGTTGATGATCTGAAGAAGGAAATCTTTGAAGAAGCTCATATGGCCACTTATGTTATCCATCTTGGTATTACCAAGATGTATAACACATTGAAATAATATTTCTGGTGGCCTGGAATGAAAAAGCAAGTAGCGAAGTTTGTTTCTAAATGTACAACATGCGAACAGGTTAAGCATCAAGCTCTAGTTGGAATATTGCATTTGTTGCCTATTCTGAAGTGAAAATGGGAATGAATTACTACAGATTTTATAATGAGGTTGCCTAAGACTCCGAGGCAGAATGATCCAATATGGGTTGTAGTGGACCGATTAACTAAGTCGGCCTATTTCATACCAATATGGGAGAATAATACATTAAACCAGTTAGCTCAGAGATATGTGACTGAGATTGTAAGACTGCATGGAGTTCCAGTGTCTATTGTATCAGACAGGGATCTCAGATTTACTTCGAAATTTTGAAAGAGCTTACAGTCAGCTATGGGCACACAGTTGAATTTCAATACAACATTTCATCCTCAGACAGATGGACAAAGTGAGAGAACTATCAAGACTGAACTATCAAAATTGTTAAAGATATGCTCAGTGCATGTGCATTAGAGTTTCAAGGAGCTTGGGATCAGTACATGACATTGATTGAGTTTGCTTTTAACAATCATTATCATAGCAACATTAGGATGGCACCGTATGAGGCATTGTATGGTAGAAGATGTCGATCGCCTCCATACTGGGATGAGAAAGGTTTGAGAATGATTGAAGGTCCAGAACTAATACATGATACTGTAGAGAAGGTGAAACTGATCAGAAGTCGAATAAAAACGGCTCAGGATAGACAGAAAAGCTATGTGGATCGGCATAGAACGAATATGGAATATAATGTTAGAGACATAGTCTTTTTGAAAGTGACATCTTGGCAAGGTATACTGAGATTTGGTAAAAAGGACAAGCTGAGCCCTAAATACAATGGTCCTTATGAGATCATTGAGAGGATTGGACCTTTAGCATATAAATTAGCTTTGCCTAGCGAGATGTCTCAATTGCATAATGTGTTTCATGTGAGTATGTTAAGAAGATACAGATCTGATTGTACTCATGTATTATTGGCTCAAGATATTGAGATTGATAGCAATTTGAGTTATGGCAAGGAGCTGATCAAGATAGTGGGTTGTAAGACAAAGCAGTTGAGAAATAGAGTGATTCCATTGGTGAAAGTTCATTAGAGAAATCACTCGACTAAGGAAGCAACATAGGAAACTGAGGATCATATGAGGCAACAGTATCCCCACCTATTTGAATCATCAGGTAAGAATTTCGAGGACGAAATTTTTGTTAGGAGGGGAGAATTGTAACATCCTGCCACTTGAACTAGGGTTAAAATAGTGTTTATTAGAGATTAATGAGAAATTAAGAAGCATAATTCATGCTTATGCATAATGTGATATACACATACACGACACTATTGATCTTACACATTACAATTATTTATACATGCATTTATTGACATTTTCCTGGTATAATTGATTGTTAAAAATGAAATTAAAATGTGAATTGTGAACTTTTTGAGTTGAAAATTTATTTAGAGATAATCTGTTTATTTCGAATTTTTGGTGAATTTTAGGAAATTTCTGAAAATTTGAGATTTTTTGGACTAGGAAATATAACCAGTTAAATTGTGACAAATGGCTCACGTGAATAGTGACAAGTGAAAGACATGCAAAGAATACACGTAATATGATGTTTTAGTTAGGAATGGGCTACTGAAGCTTCTATTCTTCATTGAAACACACCGAAATTCTCTCCCTTGTTTTTCATCACCGAATAGCTTTTGGTGTGAAACTGATTCACTCTTATTGCTGGAACCACTATTAAATCAAGTAAGTGACTTGATGATGATTTACTATTGTTGATTCTGCATATGAATTTATCATGAGATGTTAAAGAAGTGCAGTTTAGGTGATTAATGAATGAGATGAGAAATGAAAACTTTATGAAATAGGTTTTGTTATTATATTGAAATGGATATGTGAAAGTGCTGGAAAGTTGATGTAGAAATATATACTCGGTTTTGGTTTAAAGAAATCCGAATATGGTGATTTTATTGTTCACATATGAATTTGTGGAAATGAGTTGAATAATATGAAATGAAGATTTTGTGAGGTCGTGAATTAGAGTTGATAAAATGAGAAATTTATGATGAAATGAAAGAGTAGAAAAATGAAAAAAAATGAATGTAGAAAGTGAAACAAAATACAGAAACTGGAGATTTGTTACTATTAGAGGTTTTGTTGAAACAAATAAGTGATGTTTTAAGTTTTTTGGGTATTGTAAATGGTATTTTGGATGATGCCTGAATTGTACTGAATTAGTTTTAATAATTGGAGTAAACTGAAAATGATACAAAAAGTTGTGAAAATCGATGAATACATATGCGCTATTCCTACTCACTTTTTTTGTGTACGGGAATATTTGTGAATGGTTTTGAGATAATCTAAAATGAGTGTAAATATAACATCCCACCCCTGATGGGAAGGGTAGAATAGTAGTAATTTGAAAAGGCTGAGAGTGGTTAGGCTTATTTTGGCATATTCATGCATACTTTTACTTGTGAATAGTGAAAATTTGCACATAAAAATAACTGTACTTGCATTCATGACATTTCCCGGTATATGTGCCTAAATGTGATTTTGTTGTGAAAAATGTGATATTTGTGCTTGAAAAATAAATTGGAGTGATTTTTGTGTGTTTTACATTTTTGGATAATTTTAGGAAGTTTTCTGAAAATTTTCAGGGAAAATTTTCGAACCAAAAAAATCGCCAAGCGGCGGATCGATTGGTTTCCGGTACTGAAAATTTCTGTCCAATGGCACTAGATATTGAAGTAAATTATTTTGGGATTGTAATTAGAGCCATTAGAATTGGATGACCTAGAAATTACATTCTATTAATGTTCTTTTATTAAATGTTATTAATTGATTTTTATCTTTTTCTCATTAAGTGACAAGTGTCTTAAATTCATTTAATGTCCTTGTTTTTATTTCATTCACTCACGACACTCCTCTTTTAATAAGGGTTTTGGATGATTTTTTGAAATGATGTATAATATGCTATTTTTGGATGAAGGAATTGTAAATTATGGAGTTTGAAAGTATGGATAAGGTTTAGGGTATATGTTGATTTCACACTCTTAAACAGGGCAATCACAATAATGGAAGATTTTCAGCCATTTAGCGATGAAATTTGTTTCTAAGTCCTTCATGAGAATTGTAGTATGTTTTCTGATCTTTTCATCGCTATAAAATATGAAATTTTTGGGCAAGGATATAAGAAGTTATGATTTTTAGAAAATTGTGTTAATGTTGAGGATGACTTATAGGCAGAAACTTTGGTTGAGAATTTGATGTGTTTATAGGTTGAATTTGCTTCCAAGTTATTCATGAAAGTTGTAGAGCATGTTTTGATCTTTCTTTTGACATAAAGTTTGGAATTTTTGGCAAAGGGAATGGAAAGTTATGATTTTTGCAAAAT
>JANZLX010186749.1:0-11946 GCA_025531955.1 Erythroxylum orinocense
TTCAATTTCATGAATTCTTCTTTGTTTATACATAAATAATCATAAACCATTTCTCATTTAATAGTCCTAACTTGCAACATTTCTCCCCCTCTTAAAAGAATTTCGTCCTCGAAATTCATATCTTATTGATTTAGTGGTAAGGGTTTTGCTTCCTCTTGCACTCTCTTGTTTTTCTGTTTCCTTCCATCACTCAAATGCTTTTTTTTTTCTCCACTGAACTTAATTAACGGATTCAACCATTCCTATCATGACTTGCTTAGATATTGAAACTTATCAAAGATGTAACCCTCTATAGAAATAATGTCCTAAACATTTTCTTACTTAGTCTAAACATTTTCTTGTAATGGCTTATTTGTTTCATTTATTTACTTGTCTTTCTTTTGTGTATTTACTTGTCTTTCTTTTGTGTATTTACTTATTTATTTTTATTATTTACCTTATTCTATATTTATTATATTGTTTATTTTATTACTTTTATATTTTTTATTTGTACGTATTTTTATTTATTTTATTATTATCTTTGTGTCTATTTTATTTTTATTTTTATCTTATTATTTTAATATGTATCTTTATTTATTTTTGTATATTATCATAAAGAATCTCTCTTGCTAGTTAATAGTAAAATTGTGTATTTTTACATTTTCTTGGACTCTATATTCAGCAAGATTTCTTCTTAAATAATGTTATTACTATTGTGTTGATTTACTTGTTATATCGTGTTTAAGTAGTTGAAGACAATTTAGATGCTACCAAGTTTAGTGGTAGTCTCTGTTCTGGGGGATTCGTTTTGACCACCATTGATGCTGTAAGTCCACGCGGACTGCCCCTAAAGTAATTGGCGTTGCGTTTTTATGTTTTGGAATTGGAATGATTAAAAAGAAGATGGAATGGTCCAACCGTTGTAAGAATAACATCATCGATGACCAGATTCAAATCCCACCAACATTTTTTTTAACTTGTGACTTCACTTATCAAACATTTTATTAATTTTTAATCGATCATTAAGTTATTAAAGAGTATATTTAATATACATTATTTACAAATTATTAAATATGTTCCTAATCTTATTTTTATTTATAAATGGTAACAAAATTTTGAAATGTAAGCAATTAAAAGGTCATTTGATTTCATTTATATTTATATTTTACTTTTATCTTTGTTTCTTGATTATATTTTTATTTAAGAAATAAAAACATATTTATTTTTTAATATTAATGTAGTTATATTTTATTAGTTATAATAATTAAATAAAACTTATAGATAATTTTAATTAATAAATTATATTTTAATCATACTTATTTCATAAATAATGGTTAAATAATTATCAATAAAACTTTAAAGTTTAAATTATTTATAAAAATAAATTCAATTTTATTAGTCATATTTATTATTAGTATTTATATTAAAGATTATATATTATATACTGGTTAATAATAAAATTATATTAAAAATGTGAGAGAGCATTAATTTTTATGATTTTATAACTTATAAAATACAAATAAATAAAATTTTTAATTAAATAAAATTTTAATAGATTTAAAAATAAAAATAAAATAAAAGTGGAATAAACCTCAAAATTACTAATTGTATCTCACTAAGCTGTTGGTTTTTTATGGTGCTTTCTGATCTATGGACATTGATTATGTTTCATAAGCCCATAACTCTGTTTCTAGTTGGACCGTAACTAATAGCAGTTTCCTTGGCTTCTTCCATTTTCCTTCTTCTCAACAATGGAACCCTCAAACCCACTCTTATCTCTTGCCTCCTTTATCCACCAACACTGTCGTCGTCTCGGTGCCGACCTTGCTACTCGGATCGACGATGCCACCAGAACTCTCTCCGTTAACCTGTCGCCGCCTCCACTTGCCACCACTGGACGACCTCCACCCTTCGCCTCTGTCTCGCATTCGAAGAACTCCGCCTCTATCAGCTCCGACCACGTGGCGAAAAGTCTAGTAGGGACTTCTGTTTACACTGTGAGCAACACAAACAACGAGTTCGTGCTCATCTCTGATCCTGATGGCGCCAAGTCCATTGGTTTGCTTTGCTTTCGTCAAGAAGACGCTGACGCGTTTTTGGCTCAGGTATGTGCTTTTTCTACTTGCATCTATTTTTTTTGTTTTAACGTTATCTAATTTCGTTTCAGCTCTGACTATTCTTTTTCTGTTGTTTCCTTTACAGGCTCGGTTAAGGAGACGAGAACTGCGAAGTGAGGCTAAGGTTGTGCCTATTACTCTTGATCAGGTAGTTATGCCTTAGCTTAATTGAAATCCTAAATTATAGTTACATTTCTAAAGAAATACAATCATTTGCTTGAAAGTCATAAACTGTAATTTAGTTACTAGCTCAGAAATTAGTTTCAGTCTTCTGTTTAGAAACGCATAGTCGAAGTATAGTGTTGAACAAGTAGATTTAAAATTTTGGGGGTATTTAATGAATTCAAAATGTTTAATTTGTACACTTTGAGTGGAGACATGGAGTTGATTACTGGAATGTTTTGATTTCTACTGAGCCATGTATGCTCTTTCTAATCCGAGGCTTTGCTTTTTCAGTTTTGTTAACTTGGTCCAGTTAGATATTTAACCCATCTGTCGGAAGATTTCGTGAGTTGCTTGCCTTATGACAAGTGTTGAGTTGCTGTACTTGCTCAAGTCTTCTGTTGACTTTTTAGGTATACATGTTGAAGGTTGAAGGGATTGCATTCCGGTTTTTACCTGATCCAGTTCAAGTAAAGAATGCGTTAGAGGTTTGTATTTACAATGTAGTTGTTAAACATGGTCAACATGATTTTGCACTTAGAAACGAATGCTTGGAAAGCACTCTTGCAGTATGCCTAATTTTTGGTTTGGAGGAATTTAGAAAGTATATTGGATCACTTCTTTGTTTATTGAAATGAGTAGAGCAATTTGGTGGACTTACATTTTAGATTTCTAATGGTCTTTCATGTGGAATTTGATTTTTATTCTCCTAATTTCTGTCGAGTATTCGATAATGGCAATTTTAGTCATTAGTATAGTCTCTTATGCTAGTTTAAAGTAAATTAATGAAGCCTCTCTCAGCTTTTTGCATTTAACTTATTCATTCATATAGCATATATCCTTTGTGTTCTTGAGATTCTTCTTTGATTTTTGGAAAGGAAAACAAGGTCTTCCATCATGTAGGAGTAAAACTGTGCCCATGGAATCTATTTTGCATGTTGAATACTTTATAGTTGAAAGTCTGGCAGGAAACACACTGAATTGTCCATGCTACTTATTTATGTTTCTTTTCAGCTCTGCTAGCAATTTCTGTGTTCCAGTCGTGAAATAATTCATATGCAAAGACGCTCATTGGATTCTTAACCTAATTAGACATTTTTGTGGTTCAGCTGAAGGCAGTTGATCTGAAGACTGGGTTTGATGGGGTCCCTGTTTTTCAGGTATGACATATGGGTGATGAAAATATTTGCTACTCTTGAACGTACAAACATCCTTTCCTTGTGAAGTCATGTAAGATCCAAATATGCTTTGCCATTTTATTGTAACTGTTAAAGCCTCTTGGTAGATCATACCCATGCTGTATGAGTTTGAATCTTTTGTTAGCTCACTCACTAATCAACATATGCTAAAATCTCAGCCATCCCCTGGCTTTTTGTATTTGCTAAGAAATAATTCTAGTCCAAGAGGCTTTGATTATCCGAAACAAATGTTATTGAAACATTTGATTTCGATTTCATCAAAATAGAATAGAAGGAGGCTAAAGTTTCTGACCTGTCCCATCTCATGCATGTAGATCAATGAATACTTTTGGTTGTCTGTTGGTTGTTGCTTACTGTTATTATCTTCTCACGAGCTATATTTGTATCTGCAGTCAGAACTTCTGGTTGTAAAGAGGAAAAATAAGCGTTACCTGCCAATATATTTCCAAAAGGTATGTTGTGTACATATGCAGTCATAGGCATTTAATCAGACTCAACTATGAAGGATTTGGCTATTGTTTGATTTTTCTTATCTAGGAAGACATAGAGAAAGAACTTTCAAAGGTTTCAAGGGCATCAAGAGGAGCAGGACTTTCGCAACACATTATGGTATTGACCAGGCTTGCTCTACTCAATAAGCTCATTAATTGTCTATGACACGGCTATATTTGATTCAATTTGTCTGAAATAGGTGGGAAGCTTGGAGAATGTTTTGAAGAAAATGGAGGTAATAGAACAAAGTATTGGGTTGATAACCCTTTCAGGTTAAAATAAGACTAGATTTTGATTCATATATTTGGCATGATTAGATGAATGAGAAGAACTCTGGATGGGAAGATCTGATTTTCATTCCTCCTGGTAAAAGCCATTCGCAACACATTCAGGAGGTGACAAAGTCGTAATTTAATGGATGCATTACTGTCGATGACGACGTGTGCACGAGTCCATGGACATAAGAATGTCTGAGGGCTGACAATGCCAGCAAATTTTGCCCAATGTGGCTGGAGTATTATTCAAAAAGAAACAAAGGTGACAGTCTGCATTCAGAGAAGAAAAGAAAATCAAATCCAAAAATTGACTTTCTGATCCTGTAAGAGAGGTCAGTTAAAAGAGGATTACTGATTAATTACTGTGATCAATTTCACTTCATGTACAGCTCGCGATTTTGAGTCAAATCTAAATTAAGGGACCTTGTTACTCTGTGAAATGGAAGTGTCATATGCAGTGAATACACGTCAACCAGAACCCACTTGGACCAACATCTTTAAACTTGATCATGGATCAACAGTGTGGTGAGCCTACATCGAGTACGTCATGGGTGCATGTTTATTTACTTTTGCTTACGGACGTTCTTATTGCAGTCTTTTAAATTGGATGCTATTGAGGTGTGTTTGGTCCTCTGGTACTCTGTCCAATGAAACATGTTAGAACTTTTAGAAGTTACGTTTCTATGATTTTGGTATTTCGATATGCATTATCCATAAATGCATTTGTAATTAAAAAAAAATTCACAAGTTACCTAACTCTGATGAATATGGCATCTTTTATCAGTTTTTCAAAGTAAACCTTTGATTCAACTATAATTACAGATAATCACAATATTCTTGATAAGGTCCCAAGTTCTCATTTCATCACCTAACTCGCAATCAATTTGCAGGTAAGCTGTAGAAGATTCGTCGTGTTTTAAGTCGCCTAGTTTCACAAGGTCTGAAATTTGGGAGATGTCATTTGTATTCTTGTCCCTTTCGTCAATGGTTGATAATTTAGCTTCAAAGCAGACAAATAAACCTCAGCAAGTAGAACCTAACAAATTGCCAGTTTGCTGACAAACCAACTAATAAACAAAATAAATAGAAGAGGAATTGGAGGAAATCATTCATGCCTGCCTTTTGACAATATTTAACAAGCCCCACATTTCTCTACTGACATAGCCCCCTTCACCTAGAAATGGTTCCAACAATTATTAGGAAGTTGACAAATGGTGAAACCGTGATAGTTTACCACGCTAGTAAAAGGCATGCTCTGGAACATGATTATCAGAGTAGTGAAATTTTCTGATGTCTGACCTAAACCCCTTTCGCATCTCATTAAATTGATTCATTTGAAGTAAACATCGAAAGCATATATACAATGGAAACTTGTGTTTTAACGGACAAAAATGACATTTAGGACGTTGACATGGCAACCAAATTGTTTGTTGGCCGACCTGCTTAGCTGCCAGCTCTAAGATTCCTCCCCCACACACCTAAGCTCCATACATTGTCAATTTACCTGCTTGCCCCTAAATCTTTATATAATTTTGGTATGATCCCATTTTTAATCCACAATTGTACCTCACACCTGAGAATAATTTGTCAAATGAATCCCAAAGTTATTTTCAAATGAGATTTGACAGGTGAAAGTTGGAAGTACAATTATTTTGCCGGGGGAACAGTTTTCCAATATCCAAAAGGGTCTTCTGACCCAAATCACCGAGCGAAACAAAAACTCATGCATTGGAATATATCTCAACAAAAATCATTCAATTGAAAATCAATTCAGATAGTAATTAATAGACCAATTCCAATTATATGTGGGGACTAATTGGTAATTTTGAGGAAAAAAGTCTAGAAACATTGTCACCATTAGCATAGAAATGAAGCAAAAGGCTTATTTAGATGCCGCCGTTTTAGTCTTGAAGCACAAAAAATGACACATGGAGCTTCATGGCTCGTCCTTAAATCCTTTTTAAGTTTTACTCTAATTAAGCCGTCTCCATTCCTCTAACTACTCTAGCTTGGTCACTCCTAAAAATGATAAACACCAAGATTAATTATACTAAATGTTATTGAAAAGCTGAAACTAGAGTAGGTGGATAGGATATATATACAAAGACCTCCCTTTGAGCATCACCAGTTAGCGCTTAGAAAAGATGATGGAGGGATTTGGCCTTCAAAAGATTGTGAAGGTTGCACCTTCAAAGTCTTTGGTCATTAGGATCAATTTGGTCTTCCTTGCGTTTTTCCTTGTCATTTATGCTTCTCTTCTTCTACGTCCATCTTCTTCAATCTATTTCGAAAATGCAGCGTCGCTTGTTAGGTGTTCATTGCGCGAGTGCCATCACAAGGTAAGGTGAGCGTATAATATATTAGTCAATTATGTACACATTAGTGTGTTGTGTTCTCACAATTTGACAAGAATTTAGTTTAAGTAATGTGTTTTTCGATTACCCTTCTGCTAAAGTTGAAATTTTTGTAGGCTGAAAGTCCGGTGAAAATGAAGGCAGTACTCTTGGAGGAGAGTAAAGTACATGCTTCGAAAGGGAGGAGTGTTAATATGACTAAAATTGAGGTACCAAGCTTTATGGCTGATATGGGAAAAGGATTGAGGATTGGCATGATTAACATGGAGGACGATGAAGATGTTAGTGATTGGAAAGTTAACGGAGAAACTGTGCCAGTTCACTTTGACCGAGTATCAGAACAATTCAAGTGGGAAGATTTGTTTCCTGAATGGATCGACGAGGAAGAAGAAAGCGATGTACCGTCGTGTCCTGAGCTGCCAATGACTGAATTCAAGGACTACGATGACATGGACGTGATAGTGGCAAAATTGCCATGCAAGTACCCAGAAGAAGGGTGGAATAGAGAAGTGTTAAGGCTTCAAGTTCACCTTATAGTTGCAAATTTGGCAGTGAAAAAGGGGAGGAGAGATTGGAAGCGGAGGACCAAAGTTGTGATGTGGAGTAAGTGCAGGCCAATGATGGAGTTGTTTAGATGCAATGATTTGGTGAGACAGGAAGGTGATTGGTGGTTGTTTGAGCCGGAAGTCGCAAGATTGGAACAAAAAGTTTCATTGCCTATTGGGTCTTGCAAGCTGTCTTTGCCTTTGTGGTCACAAGGTATGTCTGAACTTCATAACAATCTCTCCGTTCTAGTTTTCCAGAAACATAAAAAACGCGCCAGGTAGGGGTCGAACCTACGACTTTCTGCTTAGGAAACAGACGCTCTATCCACTGAGCTACAGGCGCTTATTACTGCCGAATGCCTTCTATCCATAACTATTTTAATAAATAAAGGACAATCATCATTACCAATTTTTAGTTATTATTATTATTACTTAATAAAATATTTTCTTATCTATTTGTCTTTTGCTGGAAAAAAAAAACTCATTTCTAACACATTGAACAGGTAGTCCAAGGGAATAAGCTAAAATAGCTCAACGAAAATTGAAATGTTCAACATAATCATTTTTAATCGGTAAACCATTTAGGTTGGATAGACTGACCAACAACCTCCAAGAAAAATTGCATGCTTGGTGACGAAGCTAAGATGGTGGTTAGGCTTAGTTGAGATGAATAGAATATGGAAGTACCACACTATATATACCATTTCCTCAATTTCTTATCTATATTAGTTAAGATGAATTCATCAATTAGATAGTAGATGACGAGTGGATGGTCCCAACAATGGATTCCTGAAAGCTCAGTTCCGTCACAGGCATCATATCATATAAGGAGAAAACTTATACTACCGAAATTGGTTAGGAGCATATTATTACACCTCTTCAAATTTTACATATCAACGAGATTTTACCAAGTTACTGTTGTAATAGAATACTAAACATCATCTTTTTAGCTAATTCTTTGACTAACATAAAGGGCGACCTCATTGATAAAAAATTCTAACACATTCATTTTTTTCTTGCCTTTTTCTGTTCTGTATTAATGTTTTCCTTCATCTAATGTAGGAGCTAGAAAACGAAATGGCAGCTGACTCCTTTAGTTTGACTTTGCAGGGATTAACGAAGTGAACGATCTTTCAAAGTTCCAAAGCCCAACAAGAGCTGCTAAACGAGAAGCTTATGTCACAGTTCTCCACTCCTCAGAGTCCTACGTTTGTGGTGCCATAGCACTTGGACAAAGCCTCCTTCAAACAGGAACAAAGCGTGACCTTGTTCTTCTCATAGATAAGTCCATCTCACAACCTAAAAGAGATGCTCTCGTTGCAGCTGGTTGGAAGATCAGACTCATTACAAGAATTCGGAACCCCAGAGCCGAAAAACATTCCTACAACGAGTACAACTACAGCAAGTTCAGGCTCTGGCAACTCACCGACTACGATAAGATCATCTTCATCGACTCAGACATCTTGGTCTTACGTAACCTTGACCTGCTTTTTCACTTCCCTCAAATGTCAGCCACTGGCAACGATATATGGATCTTCAACTCTGGGATCATGATCATTGAGCCCTCAAACTGCACTTTCAAGTTTCTGATGGACCGACGTAAGGAGATTATCTCTTATAATGGTGGTGATCAGGGTTTTCTTAATGAAGTTTTTGTGTGGTGGCATAGGTTACCTAGAAGAATGAACTTTCTGAAGAATTTCTGGGCTAACACTACCAAAGAAGCTAGCGTCAAGAACGAATTATTCGGAGCTGACCCTCCAAAACTTTATGCAATACATTATCTTGGATTAAAACCTTGGCATTGTTATAGAGATTACGATTGTAATTGGAATATAGGGGACCAACGTGTTTATGCGAGCGATGTAGCTCATGAAAGGTGGTGGAAGTTTCATGACTCCATGGATGAGAACTTGCACAACTTTTGTGGGTTAACGAAGCGAAGAAAGCTTGAATTGGATTATGAGAGGAAGTTGGCTAGAAATGTGAGTTTCAGTGATGAACATTGGAAAATAAAAATCACAGATCCAAGGCGGCGTCATGCAGTTTGATTATTGGTTGTTTGTAAAAGATTTCCAATTATTTTCTTTTCTTTTTGTTCTTTGAACTTTTTGTATTTTAATAGAAAGATACACACGTTCTCATATTTATTAATTTGTGTAGTTACAAATAAATGGAAAACGGAAACATGGAATCATTTCTTCGCAAAACATTTGCTTATTGCCAATTAATATAGAATCTAAGTGAGGTGAATATCACCTTAATCTATTTAATGGAGTTTGAGTGTATATATAAACTGGTACTGAGATAGTAAGACTTAAAGGTACAGCTATTAATAAATAAGAATCAGAACTAGGCCCTTTTCATAAATTATTCTAAAGAATGAAATACAATAACAAAAAAAAAAACCCAATAAATTTTACTGACACACAGGATCTGGAGAGATCCAATAATACGTAACTTTACCCCTAATTAGTAGAGAAATCGTTTCCAAAATTCTAAAGAGAAACAGAGAAAGAATCAAATGCAAAATAAGCACTAACATATATATACAAATGAATAATTTAACCTTATTTAGATGAAAAATACCAATAATAATGATTTATGTTAACAATCTATTCTAAGAATAAATTTCTAAAAAATCTATTCTAAGAGTTACTATTTAAATTATTTATATTAATAATATTAATCTCACGGCCTTAGTAAAAAATTATTACTTTTGTTAACAATCCATTTATATAAGTTTAAATTTTCAATATTATCATTGGAAACTTAATAGAATACCAAAATTTTAAAAATTGTATATATATATATATATATATATAAAGAATTTATTTAACATTTTTCTGTATTATATACTGGACTATTATTCTTTCATTCATTGGAAAGTAAAGGTATTCTGACCATTGACCACCCTTATCATATATACTAACAAATAAACTTAACTTGAATGTGGAACTATCTCTTTATTAATATGATGTTATAGCAATCGCCCTTTCCAGTCAAGGCTGAAATTTGATGTAATGCGAGGAACGAACTTTTCATCTAACAGTATTAAAATTACCTGTCGGATTCAGGAGAATGAAATAATGTGAAAAACAAGACTTGTATACATCGACGACCGGATCGAACTTCAAAGTTAAGAATAATTGAAGCGAAAGTTCGTGAGCAGGTAAGAAATTGAAATATGTTGCTTATGTTAAAATTCTCTTTTGCTTAAGTTCTCATTGAAGCTTCAGGTAAATTGAAGAAAGCTGAATGTAAAGGATAAACACTAACGAAATTTGTATTAATTACTTTCTTGAATAACGAACAATATTAGGTTAAGTTGTGCTTTTGGTCATTGTCACATATGAGGACAGTGGAGGAGAAGTTTAGTTTGGCAAATCTTATTTAGGTGTACCTACTATATATCTAACCTAATCATCAGGAATTTCGCTGCATTAAGAAAATGATACATGTTGGTATATATACATCACAGGAATGAATTAGGGTTAGCTATAATGTAAAGATCAATAAATCAGCGGCCAATAGATTCAGAAATATCTCTGATTAGCTAAGGAAGGAACTGCATTTTCTAGAGTGGGTAAAAGATTTGGATGGGTTACATATCTTGACTTGACATTGTATGTTTCTTGTAGAGAGAAAATAACCCGGTTAGTCATTATATATAATCTTCCTGAATAATTTCCATATATCTATCATTGTGTCAATAGTTTCTCATGAAAGTAGTGTTAGGATTTGGTAGTTAGTGCCAATAGAAGCCTTTCATTTGAGAGTGATGAAGGCAACATCCATAAGCCAAGCTAAATGCTGTGCAAAAGCAAACAATGGGTCCAAGTCACAAATGATTGATCAACGAAGTACATAACATAAGGATAATATAAAATAGTACTTAATAAGAACTAAATTCGGAACTCTACCTATTTTTTTTAATTAAAATATTTTATTTTATTTAAATTAATATAGTTATGATTTCAGTAATACAAGTATGATGACATCATAATAATGTAGCCTTACTCATATGAGCGACGATATGTGAAAATTTTTTAAGTATATAAAAAGAGTAATAATTAACTTTTATCTAATTATTCTTAGTAATTCTCTTAAATTAAGAAATAGAGTTGTCGTTGAGTTAGTGCCTGTTTTGTTAAGCTTTCTGTTGGCCTCCGAGGTCCTTTCTTATTAGATAAGCATGATTTGAATTAATTTTAGGAGGTTTTGATTGATTAATTGTTTTTGTTTAAATTTTAATTAGCATGTCAATGATTGGAGAATCTATTGCTTAGATTGATGGAATTAGAAGTATTAAATGGAGAAATAAAGAGTAAGTTAGAGTATAGAATGGTGTAAGTTAAATTGAAGAGGTAAGAATATGTAAGGGCAAAATTGGAAGATCACTTAAGGTAGGAGGTATAAGGCTTACATGGAAGGGCATAATAGACATTTGATGATTATCACTACAAGAAAAATAGAGGATAGCAACGAAAATTACTGACGGAATGTGTACAAATTTCGTCGGTAAGATTATTTAGCGACGAAATTTACCGACGGAACAAAGCGTCGGAAATATGGCTGTCGGTAAATTTATCGACGAAAATTATGCATACCGTCAGTAAATTTACCGATGGTTATTTCGTTTGGTCGGTAAATTTCTGTCAGAAATTTACCAACGGAATTTTTTTTCGGTCGGTAAATACCAACGGAATTTTTTTTCCGTAGGTAATTACCAACGGAATTTTTTTCCGTCGGTAAATTTGCTAAAAAATATTTTTTAAAATTTACCTATAAAGTGTTCAGTTTCTCTGATTACCTTCTATTTC
>JANZLX010186807.1:0-11935 GCA_025531955.1 Erythroxylum orinocense
CCCGTCTACAGGTTTTGAACAAGCGATCAAGTGAAAGTGATTCAAGGCATGAATCCGGAATTGCATGTTTTGTTGTAATTTGAATTGATTAATGTAAACCAAGGCTTCAAGTGGAATTTGAGATTATTGGGTTTTGTATGTTTTGTAATTTGAGTATTGATATTGACTTTGTAAATTGGCTAGGAAATGCCAATAAAGTTTGTAAAATTTTTGATACATGATGTTAATGAAATAGGGATTGCCATATGGATATGAATTATGAATTATGTATGATGATAATGCATTGTGAAATTGTGTATAGATGGTTGACAAATTGGTATGAGAATTGGTATATGAATGGTTATGATGAATGTTGTTGAATGTAAGAAATCATATGAATTTGGGGTTAAATATGAAGAGTACAATAAAATTGAGATGGTGAGTTTGATGAATTCCAAATTGGCAATTGAATTCCTTATGAATTTTATTAGAATGTGAAATTGGGTATGAATCAAGGTTGGAGTTGAAACATGACTTAATTATGAATGAGGATAAGTTGGAATTAAGTGCACCTAAAGAAGTGATCCAATTGAGTTGATGAACTTTGAATATGAATTGCTATTACTTGTAAGTGAAATGTCATGGAAAAGAAGGAATGGAAATTGAATGGATAAGAATGATGTTACATAGAGTGTATGAACATGATAGCTTAGATGTATGATGAGAATTGGTGTTTTGATGGATCAAATGGATCAAGAATTGATAGTTTGATGAAGTAAGTTTGATGATTGAGTTAGTTATGAAGTGATTTAGCATAAGAACAAGTGAATCTTGGAAGATCATAAGTGTTTATGTTGTTAGGAAGGAGTTTGGAAGCATAGAAGAAGGTTTGAGGACTTTGGGGAAGCTCCATGTCCGTTAAATGGACACGGGAGTCCGTTTAATGGACCTTCTCAGGTCATTTGGGACCCTTGGCATTCCCCATGTCCGTTAACATGGAAGTTCGTTTAACGGACTGTCTCGGGTGAAAAATGCAGTTTGGCCGATTCGTGTCTGTTAAACGGACATGCATGTCCGTTTAACGGACATGCACTGAAAAGATGATGGATTTTGACCACTTTAGAGGCCGAATCTTGCTTTGAGGCCTCTAATATGAGTTGTAGATCTCGATGTCATCTTTCCAATGGCATAATAACAAAAGCATTTGGACATTTTTAGAAAACGTTATGGCATTCGCGCCAAAGTATGTTCAAAGTGATTTTGGGTGTGAGCATGGTGCATTCTTTTGATCCTAACTCCCTCGTTCGACCTCCAATTGAGGTGATTCTTGAGGCAATGGTTTTCTAAGACATGTAGGTTTCTTCCCATGAACATTTGTGTCATTTGGAGTTAAAATAAGAGAGTTGGAATTAGGAAAAAATGAGGGGTCGATTTGGAGAGCATGATTGGAGTATGAGCACATTGTGGTATTTTGATGATATTTTGAGCCACAGAACTCCAATTGAGTTGATTCTTGCTCTAAAATAAACAAGAGGCTTAGAGCTATGATTTATGAGAAGAAGTCAAATTGAAATTAAGGAGAAATTAAATTCAGGCGTGGTAACTGTTTTGTGTGGGCGCACCATGAAACAACGTGTGAGGGTATTTTGGAATGTTATAAGAATGAACTTGTAATGGATGATGGGTAATGATGTGCAATGAAAACAAATATGATGGCCAATTAGGGTTTAATGGAATAACCCTTCAAGGAATGAAGTTCAAGGTTCTAGGTGTTATAGTTTTCGGATCAATCGTTGGGTTTCGGTAACGGGGCCCAACACTTACCATGTTTGACTAAACAAGCCTCATCTTAGCACTTAATTAAGGCGACATAAAAAATCCTTAATCATGCCCCAGTAATTGAGGAGATTTCCAATTGTTTAGTACCTTGCAATACTTTGTCTCATCCCATTCACTATCGTAACACTGGGGTGATGTTCTCGTGTGAGAGAACAACATCAAACTTGGTGATAATTTTTAGATATGTGTCACTTTCAATTAAACCATAATTTACTATGGAAATTCACACAAGATTAAAATTTAAAACATATATAATTAATGCATAAGTAAATATCAAATCCTCAAGAAGCATAAACCCCTAAGGTGCTTTTGAAAAACGTTTCTAACAATGATTTAGTAAAAGGATCAATTATCATATCTCTCATAGAGACATACTGTAGGACCATATGTCCTCGCATAATGATATCACGGATGAAGTGGTAGTGAGTATCAATGTTCTCTGTCTTTCCATGATCCTTCAAGTCCTTTGTATAGGCAATTATAGCTATGTTATCACAATAGATAACTCTGGCTTCATGAAGATGCTCGGTAATGTTGACACTCCTAAAAGATCTCCTAAACCATATCACCTTTTGCACCGCAACATACTTGGTCTCTATTATGGACAATCACACGTACTATTGTTTCTTGCTACACCAAGAAATAACTCGTCCTCTAAGAATGAAATAATATCCCAATGTGTACTTTTGCTGGTCTCTATCGACATATCCATTCGCATCACTATATCCAACCAATTTGAGGCTCCCACCTTGATAGCACAAAGCCATATTAGTAGTTCCTCTTAGATATCTAAGTATCTTTTTGAGTTTTTCCCAATAAGCAAGTCCATGATTACTTTGATATCTACCAACTATCCTAACTACAAAGCATATATCAGGTTGAGTACACACCATAGCGTACATTAGAATACCGACAGTGGTTGCGTATAGAACCATAGCCATTAGTTGTTTTTCTTCCTTTGTTTTAGAACATTGATCCATACTTAGGTATAGCCCCTTCTCCATTGGAGTGTCAACAAGTTTCCAGTAATGCATATGAAAATGTTCTAAGACCCTATTAATATAGGTTTCTTATGACAAACTCAGAAATCTCTTAGAACGATCCCTCGAGATCTTAACCCGGAGAACATAATCTGCTTCACCCATGTCCTTCATCTCAAAAGTATAGGACAACCACTTTTGAGTAGCTATGATCATCTCCATATCATTTCCAATTATAAAAATATCATCTACATACAAAGAGAGTACAAGAAACAAGTTCTCTTATCTCTTTATTTATACACAATGGTTCTCTTCAATCGTAGTAAAGAGTACCGTTGTAATGGCTTGATGAAATCTAAGATACCATTTCCTAGATGATTGTTTCAAGCCATAAATGGAATGTCTCAAGCGACACATTTTTTGCTCTTGTACCTTTACACAAAACCGAATGGGTTGATCCATATAGATCTCTTTTTAATTTATCCATTGAGAAATGTCATTTTCACATCCGTTTGGAACAAATTCAAATATAAATGTGCAATAATATCTAGGATAAGGCGAATAGACACAAATCTCACAACAGGATAAAATGTCTCATCATAGTCCACATCCTCCTTTTGGGTGTAAGCTTTTGCCACTAATTAGGACTTATACTTATCAATTGATCTAGCTGTCTTGCACTTAACATTCAAGACCCACTTGCTTCCAATGGTTTTGTGTTCAACAGGTAGATCAACTAAGTCCCACACATAGTTCTTAGCTATGGATTCCATCTCGCCTTCCATTATTGTAAACCACTTATTCGAAAATGGCGAGTTCATTACTTCTTCAAAAGAAGAAGGCTCATCAGCATCAATAGAAATGCTTAAGAAGGACCCACCTTCTATTTGAAAGCATCTATGCAAAACATTTCTTCATTGGCTCCTATGCAATTCTGGAGACTGATACTTGGGTTTTATACTCCTACTAACCTTAATAGTCATTAGAATGCATTGTGAATCCAAATCCATCTAGGGCACTTCGTTTTGATGTTACTTCAACTCATAGAGCTCTATACTTTGTTTGATCTCACCAATACTAGGGAAATCATCCTCCAAAAAATCCACATCTCAGGACTTAACCATAATGAGCCTTCTATGATGTTCACCATACATCACATAATCCTTGGAATGCTCACAATTTCTAATAAATACGCCATTTATTAGCTCTAGGGCCTAACTTCCCAAACTTATAAAAAGAATGGTGAGCATAACCAGCAAATCCACATGGCCTTAAGCCTTCCAAATTAGGCTTATCTCCATTCCATAACTCATATGGAGTAGTAGGGATAGATTTAGTGGGCACTCGATTAAGGATGTATACAGTAGTCATAAAGGCATCCCGCCAAAACTTATTCGAGAGGATGGCTTGAGCCATCATCAACTCAACCATATGTAATAGAGTTCAATTCCTTCTCTCTGTAACCCCATTTTGTTGCAGAGTTTAGGAATTGTTAAAGGACATTGTATTCCCTTATTCTCACAAAATTCTCTAAACTGATCAGAGAGATACTCTCAGCCTCTATCAATACGAACAACTTTAATGCTCCTTTCTTTTTGATTCTCAACCTTAGCTAGAAAACATTTTGAAAAAATATAAAGCTTTTGAACAGTGAGACAGTAGAACTACTAAGCTATATCATGAGAAATCATCTATGAATGTGATAAAGTAAGTCACGCTATTATGCACTCTTACATTCATAGGCCCATAAATATTATAGTAGATCAACTCTAGAGGACGCGAAACCCTCTTAGCCTTACTAAAAAGCTTTATACTATCTTTCCAGTGAGACATGGTTCACTAATAGGAAGACTCACTTTGGAAAAGGAGCCTATTAGCCTTTCTTTAGCCAATTTGGACATTCTATCTTGTCCAATGTGTCTTAATAGAGCATGCCATTTAATAGACTTAGATTCAATATCAACAGAAGAAGAAGAAGAAGCAATATGAGTAAAATATTTATGAGATTTAGATACATCTTCTAAATCCATCATAAATAAACCATTACAAAAGTGCCCATGACCATAAAAGGTACCAACAAGATAGATAGAAACCCCATTCTTTCTAATAAGAAGATAGAAACACAATTCTTACTAATAGGAAAAGAAAAACCCAAGTCTACTAGTGTTGATATTAAAAGTAGATTACATCGAATAGTGGGTATATGAAGCATATCATGTAAGAGAAGTTTGTGTCCACTGTGCAAAGTATGTTGGTAGGTTCCCACACCAAAGACCCTCTCCTTTGCTCCATTCCCCATCGCTACAAAATATTTACCCCTTAGTAATTGATGGTAATCTATATTTCTACATGGCTATATGTCATGTGTTTTGTTGCTCTCGTATCTACAATCCAATCATAGAGAGAATGAGTGGAAAAATCATATGTGCAAACAAAGACATTTACAAAACAAGGTAAGTTCACTCCTGAGCAAGGTGTCCCTTTTTTATATAGTTGAAACACATGAGTTCGGACTTATCCTTCTTGCCTCCATGCTTGCCTTTACAACATTTATCAATTTTCCTTCTTGAAGCCCTTAGTTCTTAGGTTTTCCCTTCTTGCGCTTAGGCCATCGCCCTTGTGCCCGTTTTGTGCAACTAATGCACAACACTGTGGTTTGCAATTTTTCCCTTCACCTTAAGCTCCAAATGGTAAGAAATGTCATCAAAGGTCTTAATGGCCCTCATTATAAGTAAGGAACAACTTCACTTGTCCTAACGAGGATTCAAGAAGTGACCTAATGACAATTACAAATTATTGCTCATCTGTGAGATCATAACCTACTACCTTCATTTCTCGAATCATGGAGGACATCACCCTAAGATGCTAAGTCATGCTATGCTTAGGTCCATCATGTATTGATTGAACCTAAACATTAAGACACAAAGCCTTGTGGTTGTTGTCCCTCTATATTTTAGGCATAATTGTACCCACATCTTTATGGTAGTTGGGTAGTTTTTGAACTCCCAAGTAAGGTTGTCATGCATGCAAGCTAACAATGTAAATTACATCATGAGAGAATTCTTATATCTCTCTAAACCTTTCATTCTCACAACCCAACCCTAACCCTATATCTGCTCCGTTCAGCTTTTTTCACCATTCCTCCATTTTGAACATTTTCATCTTCATCTATCTTTCTCTTGTTTCCTTCTAGCATTGATCTTCCTTTAAAGACAACACTTTCTTAGCAAAACTAAACAACATTAGACTTCCATTTAGCTTTTAAAATATTAAACTATAATGGAGACAGACTTTACACCTCTACCCTCAACCACCACGTTTCCCTCTTCTCCTCCGTCTTCCCCTTCTCAACCTACAACGACCTTTGCACCTCACTTTTTTTCCCCATCTCACTTTACAAATCAAACTATCCCATCACAAACTTCTACTATTCCACCTCATTAAGCTTCTACTCCATCATACAGTGTGTATCAAGAGAAAAAAGGGCTAAATAGACATAGAAATAGGTTGTGGGTGACAATTCTTACTCTTTTTTGATCTACTATCCATCCGTTGAGATTGAAGGCAAACTAATGGTGGCTCCAAGTCTAGGCATTCTACAGGAAGGAGCAAAGACATGGGATGCCGTGTTTATTGGATTTTTTAATGGATAAATGGCCTATTTTCCTTGTGGTACAAGCATGCACCCAGAGAAATTGGAAAGGTAAAGGACTAATGGAAGTAATGCTAATCGAGGAAGATAACTTAATCTTTACCTTCTCCTCCAAATTGGAAGCATAAAAGGTAATTAAAGAAGGCCCTTGGCACATCTCTCAACTTCCTTTATTTCTTTAAAATTGGCAAATGGTATGGAATTAGATAAAATTAGATTGAAAAATATTCCTTTATACTAAATGTGGAAACTCAATAGCTAGTAAAACAGTAGAGAGGAGTTACTTAAAAGGAATAATTTGAGTAATCTCTCGGAAGAGCAACAGGAGCAATAAAAAAGGCTCCAAAGGAAAACTTCATATGACCCTGATAGTCTAGAATGGGTTAGAGGAATAAACAACCATTCTAAGCATAATGCGGTGAGGGATTTTGTTCTGAAGGAAAATCCTATGTTATTTTGTTTATTGGAAACCAAAATTAGGGAAGCAAATCTGAATAAATTAAGTTATTTGGGTAGCAAATGGCAGTTTCTCACAAGCCACAAATGCCATGCCTATGGAAGGATTATTATTGTTTACGATGGAGATCTTTTGAAAATGGAAGCTCTAGAAACCAACCAACAATTCCATGCAAAGCTGAACTTCAAAAAGGAAAATATTTATGCTTTAGCCATGTTTGTAACACCCTAGATTACTCCCTTACAGATATTGTCCTCTTTAGGCCTCAGCCCTACCAAGCCCTCACGGTTTTGCTTTTCTCAAGGCCTTCCCAAAAAGTCACCCATCCTAGAACAATTCTCACCCAAGCACATTTAACCTTGGAGTTCCAATGGGATCCGATGCATTAGGCCATCAAAAATGTGTCTGTAAGGGAGAGGTATCTGTATAAGGTGTACTTCGTTCCCCTCTCAACTGATGTGGGATCTCACACTTTTCACCTCCCTTAGGGCCTTGCCCTCTGTGAGGTCCAACCTAGCTAGCACAACGGTTCTGGTACTGGCTCTGAAACTATTGTGCTAGCTAGGTTGGGCCCCAAAGAGGGCAGGGCCCTAAAAGGGTGGACAGTGTGAGATCCCACATCGGTTGGAGAGAGGAACAAAGTATGCCTTACAAGGTTACGGTTACCTCTCCCTTACAAATGCGTTTTTCATGGCCTAATGCACTGGATCCCATCGGAACTCCGAGGTTAAATGTGCTTGGGTGAGAGTAGTTATAGGATGGGTGATCTCCTGGGAAGGCCTCAGGAAAAGCAAAACCGTGAGGATTTGGCTAGGCCAAGGCCCAAAGCGGACAATATCTGTAAGCGGGTGATCTGGGGTGTTACAATGTTTTTTGATGGTTTTAATATAGTGTTTCAAAAAACTGAGCAATGGACTTCTCTTCAAAGACTCAAACCTTCAGTTAGAGGTCTGTAGTTAGTTGGTATGATTTTAACTCCACTTTGTGCAAGTCAGAGGCGAAAGGGAACTGTAACCTACTCAACTACCTCTTTGATTTGTTTGATTGCATACAGGATATGGAATTAACAAATTTCAAATTCAAAGTTCATAGGTTCACTTAATCCAACAAACAAAACTCTTAGTAGTTTAGTCAGAAAAAGCTAGATAGAGCTATGGTGAATGTGGTCTGGTTAACTACTTTTTCAAAGAATTCAATCACTTTCTTAGACCTGGGAATTTTTAATCATACCCCTATAATGGTGGATTATTTGTCTAAAATGATTAGAATTCATCACCCTTTCAGATTTAACAATTTTTTGGTTAATTTGGAGGGCTTTCGAGAGGTAATAACTGAGGGATTGGAGTATGAGACCTATGGTACTAAGCAATTTATTTGTTTGTAAAAGCTTAAGGCTATTAAACAGGAATTAAAGATGTTAAATGTTAGGAGAGGTTAAAATTCCACAAAGAAGATAGAGAAACCAAGAAGCAAGCTTTCGATAATTCATAAATCTTTGGTAACTAGCTCAACTGATTGCACTCTAGCTACAGTCAAGAGGGAAGCCCTTAAGACCTATTTGCAAATAGTGGATAAACATTGTTCTCTATTGAAACAAAGGGTCATAATTAATTAGATTAAGGAAGGGGATTGATGTACAAAAAATTTTCTTTAATTTAGTGACAACTAGAAGAAATGTGAACAGAATCACCTCTATAAAATCCGAATATGGGGAAACTTTATTTGGGCAAGTTGAAATTGCTAAGGAAGCTAGGAAATTTTATGAAAATCTCTTAGGCAGAGAAGGTCATTCTGCAGGTAATGAAGTGGATCTTAGGCAATTTGCTACAACTAAAATTCCTGAACATGAAGCATCTTTGGTAACGAAACTTGTCACAAATCATGAAATAGAGAAGGTGGGTTTTAATATGAATGGCTCTAATGCCCTAGGTCTAGATGGTGTGAATAGTCTTGTCTTTCAAACAACATGGGATAACACAGGGACATTTGTTAAAGATGTTGTCCAAGAGTTTTTCTAAAATGTCATCTTGCTTAAGGAGATTAATAAGACTTTTCTATGTTTAGCCCCTAAGAGTTCTAACCTAGCCATTTAGAGTGACTTCAGACTTATATCATGTATTAATTTCCTTTATAAGATCATCGCTAAGATTTTGGACAATAGACTTAAAGATTTTCTTCATTTATTCATTAGTGAGAATCAAGGCGCATTTATGAGCAATAAACATATTGAGGATAATATCCTTATATTACATGAGCTTTTGAAAGGGTTTACTTAAAGAAGAAGCCCTCAAAGCTGCACTATAAAAGTGGATCTATAAAAAGCTTTTGATAGTGTTAACTAGAGATTCTTGCTACAGACTATGGAAGTTATGAAATTTTCCCATAAGTTTATAAAATGGATTTAAGAATGCATTACCACTATATCATATGGGATATTGATTAATGGAAGCCCCACAGAGATGTTTAAAGGAAAAAAAAAAGGACCTAGGAAAAAAGATCTTCTTTGCCCTTACCTATTCCTTATCTCACCCTTATGTTGAAACACAAGACTCCAACTTCAGATACCATTCTGAATGTAACAAGCTTTCACTAACTAGCTTATGTTTTACAGATGATCTTATTCTCCTAAGTAGGGTAATTGCTCCTTCAGTTTCACTAATGATGAGTACTCTCAATAGTTTTAAGAAGCTGTCTGGATTGAGTATCAATTTTCACAAAAGCTACTTATTACTATCCAAAAGTGTTGCTCACCTCTCAAATTCTTTGCCCAAGCTAATGGTATGAAAAACCAAGATTTCGAGAATGTCTTCCTTTAATATAAAAGTTTCAGAAAAGATTGGGGTATAGGACTAATAAAATCTTATCCTATAGAGGAAAACTTCAGCTTTTGAAGTTGGAAATTATGTCAACACAAATTTATTGATGCTCTTACATCTTCCTCTCCAAAGGACTTATTAAAACTGTAGAAAAACTGATAAAGCAGTTTCTATGGGGTAAAGGAAAAGGTGAGAAAGTAATTACAAAAGTGAATTGGACGCATGTTTATCAACCGAAGGAGGCAGATAGGTTAGGTTTGGAGTCAACTAGTAAAATCAATAGATTTCTAATGAACAAGAGAATTTGGAGAATCCTAAGTGAAAAATAATCATTATGGATAAAATGGATTCACATCTACATATTAAAGGGTGAGAGTTTTGGGGCTCTAAGAATTAAAGACAGTTACTCTTGGTTCTTCATTCAAATTCTCAGGTTGAGGGAAAAAGTTCAGTAACATATTACATGTCAAATTGGGGCATAAGATAGAATCTCTCTCTGATATGATAACTGGACCGGTCAGACGAATTTAATTCATAATCAGTTGGCAAGATCATTGTTAGGTAGGTTTTCTAAGAAAGCTAGGGTTCGCGAGATAATTAGAAATGACAATTGGTTTCATTCCTTAGAAGAACTAAGACTTTTGCACATTCCTCAACACAAAAGCCATGGGGAGAATGATATATACATATGGCATGGGGCTTTTGTATCATAAATCACTAGTAGTAAAGCTAAGGAGCTAATCGACAGGGTAGCTATAAGAATAGGGTGGAGTTCCTTGATTTGGGGCAAGGTTCTTAAGCCAAATGCCAACTTTTGCCTTTGGCTAGCTATGTTGAATAGACTCAGTACTATGGATAGACTGAAAATCCTATCCTTTTGTAAACATTGTATTCTTCAAGTGTGGTCTCTCTATAGAGGTTTGGATTAGAATCTCTAGTCTATATGCCGCTAGTGTCTATATGCCGCTAGTACTAGTCATTGCAGTCTCACAGATATCTTGCAAAAGATATCTCAATTGCATATCTCTAAATATGATAAGGAAATATTTATGGTCGTAGTTGCAACTTGTCTTCAAACAAATTTGAAAGAGGGAAACAATCAAAGGTTTAAAGGGAGATCTAACAGCCGACTATCTCTTATAGAACTCTTTGCTGAAAAAATTAGGGAACAATTGATTGTAAACCAGTTAGGACAGTATTGTAGCAGAGGACTAGCTCTCTCTTGGAGAGTATATTCCTCAATGTTTACTCATAGATTATGGACTTCTATTAATGGGCTAGTCTATTTGGGATATAGTAAAGAAAATAGTGCTACCTAAGCATTGTTATTTCCTAAGAAACTAAAGTAGATTTTTGAAATAATTAACATAAAAAAGAAAGAGAGAAATAAAGAATTGGAGAGAATCTGACTCATTTGAAGATATCTGAGAGCATTTTGGCATACCTCCTCCAGATCTACTACCTTACAAGTCGAGATCTATGAAGGAAGCTCCTCGGTATCCCCCCTAATCTCTTGATATTCAAAACGAAGCTTGTAACTCTTTAGAGATTCACAGAAATCTACAAAATCTAATCTCCTTCCTGAGATGATAAATCTCTTCAAACCTAAATATAGATAATAGAGCCATTACAGCGCCATTGACGTATCACAACCTCTAAAGATTTTTACCCCATTTGAGTAATCAATTGAAGATACGAGAAAGGTGGGGAGGGGTTTAACCTAGTTACTGATACGATATTGTACATCTTTACCCAGTTTGGATTCAATGTTTTCATTTTTTCTTCAGTGTTCATATTGTTTAACTATGTCGTTTTATTTCATGAGGGAGAGTCCCTCTCTATAGCTGTAAACTAATCATCTTTTCTCTTTAATGAATGTTTTAAGTTCTAAAAAAACAATGTAAAACACACACTTCTATGCCTTTTTTTTACCAAAGGGCATAAGCCTCACGGTCATAGTGATGCTGGGATAAATTTTCAATCTCATATAGGCTCATGTTGTGTTGGGCCCCATTCCCGAAGCCCAACGATCGAATCGGAATCGAAGCCCAAAAACACAAGCGAGTTTCATAAACTCCTTAACCCTCACGAAAAACCCTAAATTTAGCCAAGATTCGAGCCACAAAGGCGAGCCTACAAAACAAAGATCACAAAACTACAATTTGATTTCTTGAAAAGGTAGCTCTAGGTCTCTAGTTTATGTGGAAACAAG
>JANZLX010186840.1:0-11934 GCA_025531955.1 Erythroxylum orinocense
CCCTTCGAGCTCGAGGCTCTTTTTCAGTATCAGTGGCGACTCTGGTCACAACTGTTGTTATTATCCGTTTATGCATTGGTGTATGAAATGCACATGCCCAATTAACAGTCAGTATGACATATAGTACAATTATTCCATAAATCGCAATTGAGCACGTCACAATTAAGCAGTAATTGTACCATTAATTCATGTAGCACAATATCACACAGTAGAAGCAAGTCATTGATCACAGTATATCACAGTAATAGCAAACAATGCACAATTTACACATCAAGAACACTTCTATGTCAGCTCTTCCAATTCATCGGACCATCCGTGTCTGGAATCTAGTCATAAACAAACACAGTTCTAAACCCACCATTATTCCCCACATTAAACATATAATAATTGAACGAAAGCCATCTCAGTCACTCACAATACGCTCCAGAAAAACCGTTGTTTCCAAGTTCTGGATAAGCCTTCATGTAGCTGCTCAACTTGGACTTAGGAGTTGTTGAGGCAAAAGAAACAACTGACAAAGTGGTAACAGTAGAAGGTAAGGGTAGGCGTAGTTTAGCTTTGGTGGAGTTCTTCAAGAAAAACTCTGTGTACTGTCACTAAAGGAAGAAACTTCGAGAGAAAGGAATGAAGACAAGTACAGCAACTTGTCTTTCAAATTTATTTAAAGATCAACTTTTAAGGTTGGGACACCTGTCCAATTCTTAGCCACTTATCCCCTTCCAGATTTTTCCACAATATATCATTTCGGGCCAGCTGTGCATGTTCTTTCTGACCCCAATACCTAAGTCATTTTGCAATACTTTCTTTTAGACATTTGTTCCCCTATGTCTTAAGTTTCTAATGCCACCAAAATCATGTTATTTTTATCAGTAAAACTCTAGAAATCATCAAAATACTGAAGTGTGGTCAGTAGAATAACACCAGTTCATACCCCTTAAGAACATACTCACTGTACCCGTATCACTCTTTTCACTCAACCTCTCTCCATACATTTCAGATAGCTTCCATTTTTGGAAAAGATATAGAGAAATTTCTTACAAAACCAATGGTTCAAGAATCAGGTCATTTGGATGCCTAGAGAAGAAGTTATGGTCAAAATACTCCCACACGTTCATGCCCTTACGTGAAATGTACATGTCTCAGTGCGAATGCTATAACTTTTGCTACCGATGTCGGATTGACTTCGTTTTTGGAGCATTGGAAAGAGGATTTCAAGATCTACAACTCTGAAGACCTCGAAGACCAATTCTTTCATCTATGAGGTCAAAATGGAACAAAAGGTAGGATATCATTTTGAGACGGAAGAGACGAACAGTAACTGAGACTGAAGCAATGAAGAGTAACTGAGATTGAAGCAATGAACAGTAACTGAGACCGAAGCGATGAATAGTAACTGAGACTGAAGCGATGAACAGTAACTGAGACTCACTTTTCAATCGTCTCGCTTTCTATCGTCTCATTTTCATTCGTCTACTTTCTGTCGTCTACTTTTCTTTCATCTACTTTTTGCGTCTGGAACATGGCCACTTATAATAATCATAACTTTCGACTTCGATGTCCAAATTCTTCGTATAATATACCGTTGGAAAGATAAAAGAAAGATATATAGCTTTCCAGAAGGCATTTTTATCCAAATCTATTTTTATCAATCCCAACTTTGCCCCTAAAGTCCAAAGATGAATTCCCCCTTTATATACCAACATACTGCACCAATTCTTAACTTCATGACAACTTTTGAGATTCTTAGAGACAGAGTCCAAATTCGATGTCTTCATACAAAATGTGGCCATATATCTCTTGTTTAATCTAAATCGAGAATCATTTCGTTTGGATGACTAGGGAAAGCATCGTAGCTACAAGACTGGAGCATACTCAGTCAATATTTTCCAGATCACTACAAATCTTGTTTCTACATCTTTCCTGATCACCACTCATACCAATATCACTCTTTTTATTCTTTCTACTCCTCATTTTCAATAAATTCACATTGAATAATAATTATACCCGGAAGTTGTCAATGAATACAGGTACTACCTTTTTACACGAAAACATTCCATATTGATATGCATATATGCTAACATGATGCATAAACAAGTAAATGCATTGTCTTAATTGCTCGTTGAGCTCACATGTACTGAAACTTCTGGTCCTACCCTTTCATATGGGAATGGGATGTTACATAACCAAATAGCCATCACACCTAAATATCAAGAAAAGACCACATTTACTTGTCCTTTTGGCACATTTGCATTTAGGCGCATGCCTTTTAGTCTTTGCAATGCTCCTACTATATTTCAACATTGCATGATGGCTATCTTTTCAGATATGGTTGAGAATTTCATGGAAGTCTTTATGGATGATTTTTCTATTTTTGGTGATTCATTTGATAAGTACTTACATAATCTATTTGTATTGTGAAAAGATGTCAGGATTCCAACTTGATGCTCAATTGGGAGAAATGTCATTTGATAGTGAGGGAAGGAATTATGTTGGGTCACAAAGTATTTTCCAATGGTATTAAAGTGGATTGAGCCAAAATAGTAACTATTGAAAAGCTTCCTCCATCGAAAAATGTAAAAGGCATCCGCAGTTTCCTTAGACATGCGGGGTTTTACCAAAGATTCATCAAAGACTTCTGCAAGATCACCAAACACCTTTACAATCTCTTGGAAAAGGATGTGAAATTTGAATTCAATGAGAATTGCTTGCAGGCTTTTGAGTTAATCAAGAAAATTTTGATTTCATGTAGCACCCCCTTACCGTAGGGTACACACCGAGATGCCTGAAGGTCATTCCGATACATATCCTACATTAATGATGAGCTACGTTCGATCACTACATTCACTTCATATGTCATGGCATCACGATTTACTTAATTAGCATCATAAGAAGATAACAATATTTTAAAATCCACTTTTTCCTCATATCATTACATAAACCAAAAGTCTACATTGTGTCTTTCAACTTTTACTACATGTACAACGACAAAGCCTAATACAAAAGTACTACATGAAAGAGGAAAATATATACAATCTATCTAAGTCACCCAAAAATCCCAACTGATCGACCTTTGAGTCATGACTTCTCTTGCCAAAACACAATCTACAAGGCACTAGAGCACCTCAGTAGCTTGAGTAGTCTCTCAGTCCTGAAAAGACAACGTTGCAATTTTGGTAAGTTTTGCGAACTCAATGAGTTAACCATCATTGATGGTTCACTCCCTTCATGCATCACATCATTACATGTAACATAATATTCACCTCATTGCATATTCATAACATATCACATCCCACGTTCAGAATAATCATATCATTCATACAAAACACACATATCAACTATAATTGCAATACAAGTGAGACTCACTTTCATTTATTATTGTCGTTATGACCGAGTGTCTTTTTACTAGCTCATATCCCTTAGTGGATACCGAGCTGTGTCATATAATGTCCCATATCCCTCAGTGGATACTGGGTACAGTCGCACTTGAGCCCGAGGCTCTAATCACATTCAGAGCTTTAAGCTCTTTATCCTGGCGACTCCGATCATAACTTCATTTATCTTACATACATTCATGTAATGAATGTTTCTTATACCATAACCTCGGCCAATCATATGGATGCACATTCACATTTTAGACCACATTCATCATCGTACCGTAGTCCGACATTCAGCAAAAGTGTTGAGCACACTTTTACATTCATATGCATATTCACAACTTTCACATTTTAGAGCACTTACTTCGTCATGTTCACATACAAGGAGCACTTAATAACTCATTCATACATCAGATTCACCAGACCTTCATTGTTCGAAATCAGCACAATCAAACCACATCAATGTCATTATTCAAAACATATTCTAAAGCAAAGAATTAATTGAGTGAGACCGTCTTGGTTACTCATAAGTTGTTTCCGGAGCTAGGACCAGGAAGATCCGACAACATCTGGAGGTTGACATTCCAGTTGCTCCTCTATAACGAATAATATACATAATATCACAATTTACACAAATATAAGTATTCAATAATGCACAAGTATGGCATAAATTATGTACAATGCATGTTCATGAAAAATCATGGGCATTTAACCAATAATTTCTTCATCCCATTTGTAGACCCATGACTCTAGTTTACCACGAAACAAAAATCATCTCATTAGGATCAGTAAAGCTCCAGAAATCATCAAAATACCGAAGTATGTTCAGTGGAATAACAACAGTTCATATTACTTATGAGCACACTCACTATACCCACCCCACTCTTTTCACTCGATCTTTCTCTATTCATTTCATATAGCTATGATTCTGGGTGGTTATGTAGATAAATGTCTTACGAATCCAATGGTTTAAGAATCAAGTCATTTGGAGTTTTAGAGAAGAAGTTATAGCCAAAAGAATCAAACATGTTCATATCTTTACTCATATTGTAAATTCCTTGGCGCAATCACCATAACTCTCACTACAGATGTCAGATTGACTTTGTCAGATTGACTTCGTTTTTGAACTATTAGAAAAAGGACTTCTAGATACACAACTTTCATGAATATCTTAAAGGATAATTCTATGATCTGACTTCTGTATCGTCTCATTTTTGCATCATCTCACTTTCATTTTGTCTTAGTTTTATCGTCTCATTTCCATCGTCTCACTTCCTATCTTCTTGCTTCTATCGTCTCACTTTTTATCATCTCACTTTCTATCATCTCACTTCCATTGTCTCACTTTCTATCGTCTCACTTACATCGTCTCACTTTCTATCGTCTCACTTCCATCATCTCATTTTCTATCGTCTCACTTCCATTGTCTCACATTCTATCTCCAGAACATCTCCACTTATAAGAATCATAAATTTTGACTCTGATGTCCAAATTTTCCATACTATATACTGTTAGAAAGATAAAAGAAAGATATACAACTCTTAAGAGGAAAATTTGCCAAAATCTATCAAGATTAAGTCCAGATTTTCTCTGGAATTGGGAACACGAATTTTACACTCAACTCTCAATGGCCTGCACCCAATTCTCAACTTCATGACAACTTTTGAGATCCTTAGAGACAAAATTGAAATTTTATGTCTTCATACGAAATGTAGCCATATATATCTATTTTAATCTAAATTAAGAACCATCTCATTTGGATAACTAGAGAATAAGTTATGGCTAACAGACCGAAGCACACTCAGTGAACATTTTTCAGATTTTCAACCTTTCAATCTTTTGCAACACCCAAATGCTCATAATCTTTCGAAGCACTAAAATAACACTATAACCAAATTTTTCATCACCAACAACACATTATTTATGAATAAATACGTAAATGCCATTTGTCATGCAGATAAAAGTAACTTAACAAATTTATTTCACAAATCCCCAATTTTAAAGGATTTGTTCACCACTTACCTACTGAAAACTCTAAAATCATATGGATTGATTAAAGTAGTTAGTTGCATAAACTCAGTCAATAATTTGATACTTGAGTGATTATGTAATGTATAAATTTTTTTATGGATTTTCACATAAACACATGTGAGGTTTTGAGCTTACATGAATGAATTTTATATTCATTTCATTGTTATTTGTTAATGAGTGATACTCTCCTATGAAGATTACCTCTAGAACTTGCATTGAATCGGTTTGAAATTACAAGATGCATGTTTTATGGAAATGATGAAGGCATTCTCTGTTTTAAACCTATTAGCTTAAATGACCCACCTTATACATTATCCCTTGCAACCCGTTTTTGAGCCTTTACCCTTTTCTATTGGAAAATAAACACTTAAAAACCCAAAATTTCACTAGCCTTGCCCTATCACAAGTATAATGAAGTGTTAAGTGATCATTTGTTCTACAGTTTGGGACTTTTGAGCTTACTTGTTTTCCTGAGATGTTTATAGATGTACTCCTACTCATATTTCATTGAGTTATGATACTTTTGGTTTTGTCTTGTTGAAAAAAAGAAGAAGAAGAAAGACACAAAAAAAGAAGCAAACATAGTAGCATTAGTTAGTGACGAGTAGTAGCAGTCTCATGTATTCATTTGCGTATCTCAGACTTTGTATTTAGTTGTCCCTTTTACTTAGTGCTTTGTTAATGCTTGTGAATCAACCTCTGACCTTTTTTATCCTGGCTTAACCCAAACCCCATTACAACCCTAAATAAAAGTCCTTTTGATCCATATTGGTATGTATTTTATGTAGTTGAGAATTGGTGAATATGCAAGCCTATAGTAGTGTAGTCTTTTAGAAGGAGTCTTAAGTGAAACACTAACCTTAAACACTTGTGCAATTTGAGCGAAAACTTGAGAAAAATTCATCTAAATTATATATGTGCCTTTGATCAATGGTGTCTACTTTTGACCTTGTTTATGTGCATTGATGAAAAAATTATGACATGTGTAATAGCTTAAAGCTTGAGTTTGTTAAAGTTTAAATAAAAGCACACACTTGATTT
Organism: Erythroxylum orinocense; assembly: GCA_025531955.1. NCBI lineage: Eukaryota > Viridiplantae > Streptophyta > Magnoliopsida > Malpighiales > Erythroxylaceae > Erythroxylum > Erythroxylum orinocense. The sequence goes on from JANZLX010186840.1 coordinate 6,447, forward strand.
TCTTTGAAAATGAATTGATGAATTTTTTTATTGTGTTTAAATTGCTTAAGGACAAGCAATAGTTCAAATGTGGGGGTATTTGATAAAAATATTGATAGGTTATTATTTGATGCATTAATTTGGGTCAATTATGCAGTACTTTGGGGTAGATATGTGCTAAATTACTGTTTTTATATTATATTTAGATGTAAGGGACGTTTTGGAGAAAAGAAAAAAATATTGAGCAGATTACCTTGTTCACTATTTCTATAGTTGGATTTCCATGTCTGTTTCTTATTTCCGTATTTATGCTTTTCAGATAAAGAGTAGTGAGATTATCAACTTGGTGCTTATTAATTTTTCTTAGTCAAATTTCATTCAAGTGATGCTTTCATTTCTAGATGTTGTAAAATGATGCCTTAATTTTATAATTTTATCTCAGATTTAAATAGAACTTTTGTCATTTTTGTTGGTTTAATTTTGATGATGAAGTGCTTGTATTATTTACTGTAGTAAGTAGTTTGGTTTGGCTTTATGGGTAGATAATCAATAGATGATGATGGGGAGTTTGCTTCCAAATCCTATGGGGCTGGTTTAACAAAAAGAGGGCTAAGCATTTTGAAATGAAGAAATAGGGTAGCAGCATCTAGCTCACGACAGAAGAAAGCCTCAACTACAAGACAAAGAAGCCTCCACTGAAACAGCTCACTCTCCACTCCACGAAAACAGTCTAGCCTCCACTCATGCAGTCTTCATCTTCACAACCCTGCTCCAGCCATGCATCAGCCCCCATAAATCATTATGTCATGCACATGTAGTAGCTAATCCCATCCACACCACTTATAAGCTCCATACTTCTAGCACGCAACTAGCCTCATGAAGCCCCACTTCAACATATTGAGCACTCATCCAGGCAACGCTCCATAAGAAGCCATCCATCAACGCAAGCCTTCATCACCACTCACCATATAGCAGCCTCTACACTTAAAAGACGCAACCTCACACAAGCATTTTTTTACATTCCACGCACAGACTTATGTAGCCTCCATTCATAAAAACCAATGAAGCCTTCAGCCACACCAACAACACATCAGCGTTCATTTTAGCTCCAAATTTAACATAACTTCCACGCTCCAGCAAAAACAAAGCAACCATGCACCAAGGAATCACGCAGCCAAGCAACCCACTTCAAGCCTTTTTTTTATTCATCCATGCACTCACTGCCACAAGCTTCAGCCTTTATCACCACTTCACCATGCAGCAGTCTCCTCTCTAACCTTCAGCAAACACAAAAACAGCCTCCACTAACTCTCCATCAACGCAATACACACCACAATCACCGTAGCCCCCATTGTTTTCACCAAAAACGCAACCTTAAACAACCTCCACCAATTTCATGCCTCCAATCCACACACGAGAGAGCAGCCTCCACCTTCAGATGTAAGCCTTCATGCCACTCTAAAGACGTAAACTTCACATCAACACTCACGCAAGCAACCTCTAGTCACTCCACTCACGGACTGAAGTAATAGCTCAACACTCACCAATATAGCCTCTATCACCATTCACCGCCAAGGAAGCAACCACGCAAAGGAGATTGGAGAGCTTTATTCTTCATTTATAATTGATTCCTTATGAATTTGTCTAGCATTTATATTTTTGAATTACTTGGCATGATGATTTGTGGCTAGAACTCTTAATTTCTCTTAGGGATGTGATATTTTGTTAATGTTTTAATATTGAATTTTGTTGAATCCATGACTTAATATTGATATATTTATTGATTTTTCCTTGGGTTTGATTTTCCTAACTTTGGATTATTGGAAGTTGGCTTGGTAGAAATTCACCTTTGAAAAAAGGAGTTTTTGCTAAAAGATTGAAGGAATTTCAGCTAGAATTTTCTTATGAGTTGGGAGACCAAAGAAACATAGGACGTTAAAATAGAAGGTTAGATTTGGAACTTAAGAAACTCTAGGAAAAACTTAAGTAAAGGATTACTAAGAAATGTCTAGAGTTGATAGATTAATTCACCTTTGGGAGAATGGGATTATTACACCTAAAATTCACATGCAAGATTAGGATTATTCATCTTTGGAGGATAGCGAATTTAATATTGAGGTTGGCAAAAATATCATTCCCTAAGAGAAATTCATTCCCCCTTGCCATTAATACTTTTAATTAGCCAATTGTTGCAATATTTTCTTAATTAGTTTTTGCATAGATTTGTAGCATTCATAGTTATTATGGTTGAATTAAATTGGGTAGTTGTTTAGAAATTTCCTTCAAGTTTTTAATTATTCTCTACATTGCTTCTAAAGTTTCCAAAATTTCACCCAACCCGATTTCTAATGTCGTTAGCTAGCATAAAATTGAACCTCATAATCCCTATGGACACGACTCGGTTATTACCGATTTAGTACTCACTTCGACAACCATACACTTGTAGTTTATGAATAAGTTTTTGGCGTTGTTACTGCGGATTATTGTTTGAATGTTTGCTTCTGTAACTAGTTTGATATTTATTTGTTGGTGTTCCTTTTATCCTTAGAGTAACTTATTTGTTTGTTTTTCTTTTTGCATTTTCATTTTGTTGCGCAACTTGTGTATAAGAGGATTGTATACCTCGAACAACTAGAGGGAAAGAAAGACAGATTGACCCAGAGTTGAAAAGAACAGTAAGGTCAATTCATCGACAAAAAAATGGAAAATCAAGCAGAAGAACTTTAGAGAATTCAAAGAGAGAGGGATGAAATGACTCAAAGATTAGCTCAGTTAGAGGCCAGACTTAGTGCATCTAATTTGAATGTTGGAAATGGAAGAGGAGATAATGGAAACAAACAGGGACAATTGCACCAATGTCCTATCAGGGAATAATTCCATCCTACAGTGGTGGACAATTATCACGGTATCCAAAGACCTAATGTTCGTGCTCAGAATTTTCATATTTCACTTGGACTCATCAAATTTGGTTCAGGCAAATTAGTTTGGGGGGGGCACCAATGGAGGATACAAATGATCATCTTGCAAGCTTCCAAGAATTGTGTGACACCATCAAGATTGAAGGGGCAATACAAGATGACATTAGGCTCACTTTATTCCATTTTCTTTTCGGGACAAAGTAAAGAATTGGCTTCATTCAATTTCTATTGATAGAATGCGAACTTGGCAAGAGGTGACACAATAGTTCTTAATTAAAATTTTCCCACTAGTAAAGCTACGACGTTAAGGGTTGAGATCAGTACATTTAGACAACATGACTTGGAGCCATTGCATGAAGCTTGGGAGAGGTATAAAGATCTTTTGAGAAAGTGTCCACATCATAGATAGCAAGAGTGGGTATCAGTGGAAATGTTCTACAACGAGTTGAATGGCCATACTCGAACCATTGTGGATGCAGCAACAGGTGGTACTCTGATGAGAAAAACATCTCAAGAAGCATGTGCATTGCTGGAAGATATGACTTCAAACAGTTACTAGTGGCCCTCCAAGAGAACTAATGGAAAGTGAAGAATTTTTAAAGTGAACCAAGTAACTCAGTTATCTGCTCAATTGGCATCCCTATCTAATCAATTTTCAAAATTCATGTCAAAGGAAAGACAGAATGAGTAGGTGGCATCTACTAGTCAGTCATTCTACACCAATGATGAGGGGATGGAACAAGCTCAGTTTATTGATCAAAGGAACTTGGGATTTACGTCACAACCATTGGGAAATATATATGGTCAATGCTACAACTCTAAGGAGCAATATAACTATGGTATTCAAAGGAACATGCCCCTACCACCTAGATATGGACCACCATTGACATAACGGAGATCTTCCTTGGAAGAAATGATTGGCACTTTTGTAACTGATACAAGAAACCGTTTTCACAAGAATGAGAAGGAGATTGATGAGCTAAAGATGCATTTAACTAGTATTGGGACTTTAGTGAAGGGTTCGGAAGTTTAATTGGGACAACTTGCAAATGTTGTTGGGAATTTAAATCAGATGACATTTCGAAGTAATACTGAAACTAAGCCAAGAGAGCAATGCAAGGCCGCCATCATTTTGAGAAGTGGAAAAGAATTGGAAGAGGTAAGACCTAAAGAAAAAACTCCATTCAGTCCAACCAAAACGAAGGAAAGAATACTTATGAAGAAGCAATTGCACCTACATAAGTAGAGAAGGAAGTTAACTTGGAGAAGAAACTAGAAGGGGAAATGTAAACAAAAATCATCTCCAAGCTACCATATCCTCAAATATCTCAACGGAAGAAAATCAATGATCAATTTGCAAAATTTCTTATAGTCTTTAAGAAACTTGAGATTAACATTCCCTTGATTAAAGCTATTGAGCAAGTACCAAATTATGCAAAATTCTTCAAGGACATTGTTACCAAAAAGTGGAGATTTGGAGACTATGAAATTGAAAGATCTAGAAAGTTTACAATTTCGTGTGAGAACAAAAAGATCAGCAACACACATTTTGGTAAAGTGTTTCGTGATTTGAGGGCAAGCATAAATCTCATTCCTCTTTCATCTTCCAAAAGCTGCGATAGGAGAAGTCAAGCCATCGACAATTTGCCTGCAACTAGTTGACCGTTCCTTCACTTATCCTAGAGATGTTGTAGAAGATATTCGTTTTGACAAATTTATTCTCCCTGCAGACTTTATGTTGCTCGATATAGAAGAAGATAAAGAGATCCTGATCATACTTGGGCAGCCATTCTTGGCTACCGAAGGCACAGTGATTGATGTGCAGTAAGGGGAACTAACCTTGCATGTAAATGGCGAGAAGGTATAGTTCAACATATAAAAATCGCTCAAACATCCAAGTGATACATTGAATTGCAACCAAGTGGATGTCATATCTTCTTGTGTGGTAACATCTTTTCCTTGCCTTATATCTAAAGACCTATTATTGACATGTTTGGAAGGTATGTTTAGAAAAGATGCTATGGATGATGATGATGCTTATTTTATGATGGTATTGGATTCTTTTGAATGCTTGAAAAATTTTGATCAACCCGAGCCTTTGTTTTGTGTGACTAATGCTGATGTTGTTAGTGATGTGAAAGATGTGCACCCATTGATTGATTTGAAACCCTTACCTGAAAACTTGAAATATGCATTCTTGGGTGCTAATCAAACTTTTCCTGTCATTATTTCATCTTCACTGACTTCTTTAGAAGAAGAAAAATTGCTTAGGGTGTTAAGTGAGTTAAAAATGCATTGGGTTGTTCAATTTCAAACATTAAGGGAATTAGTCCTTCTATTGTAATGCATAAAATTCTTATAGAGGAGTCATCCACACCTAGCATTAAACCCAAAGAAGATTGAACCCAACAATGAAGGAAGTGGTTAGGAACGAAATTCAGAAGTGGCTTAAGACTGGAATCATTTACCCAATTTCTGATAGCTCGTGGGTTAGTCCTACCCAGGTTGTTCCTAAAAGAGGTGGATTCACTGTAGTTAAAGATGATAACAATGAGACTATTTCCACTAGGATAATCACTGGATGGAGGGTT
>JANZLX010186934.1:0-11927 GCA_025531955.1 Erythroxylum orinocense
GATTCAAGGAGTGATGAGTCAGCTAACGGTTAGACAATGAGTTTGTTAGAATTAGTTAGAGGAGAGAGAAGCTAATATCTAATCAAAGAGGAGAGAGTATGTAAGGGAATGGGGGGAGTACAGAGGAGTATCTTTTTTCTTGGTATTGTCTCAGCTGAAAGCTTGAGGGGCCATCGTCGGCTGGTAGCATTGGCTCTTGTAAATCCTACGAGACTATTGCTGAGTATTAATAAAAATCCTTTACTATTATCCATTTGCTTATCAGCTACCTTGGCCAGTATAGATCTAAATAATAGTGATTTGATAGTGACATTTTCATGGTCACCTGTTTTATTGGTACTGTTAGTAACATTGTGGCCAATTAAGCCATGCGTTGATACAAAATCTTTGTTTTTCTTCATTTATGAGGTTAATAAGTTTCACTTTTTCAATGCTTTAGATTAATGTTGTGAAACCTGCAATGGATAACGCACTAGCTCAACTACAGAAGTTTGCTGATGACGCTCGAAATGGAAAATTTCCAAAAGAAAGATTTCATTTTGGTTCACCTTGGAGACATCCTCCAAAAACAGAAGATTTCAATCTGAACCATAATTGGGCTAAGCTTCAACTCATGGATTTTGTTCAATCTTTTGTGAATACAGAGTTTGGGGTAACCTCTCTCTCACCCCTCTATAACCCAGTCAAAGCTTCTTTTTCCATTTGTCTCTACCTTTTAATTACCCCTTTGCGAGAAAAAATGATTTTCTTTTCAGGTCTATATAATATCTTTTAAATCAGCTTATAACTAACTTTGGATTGTCCTTGCATGAGGCATATTTGTGTGTGATAAACTGTCCTCAAGTAGCTGCTGCTGTTCCTACTGGTAATTTATAGCTGTATTTTGTGTTCTAAGTTTATTTGCATTGCAATGTAGGTTAATTATCTAGCTGATGTAAGCCTTGAGATCATGGAAGATCCTTGTGTTCTTGCATTAATAGAGGTATTCTTTCTTTGGGGTATCTTTGCATTTTGAGTGGCTTGCAAGGCATGGCCTCCCATGTTCACATTACATCTTGTTGTATATTTTACTTTGTGTTTCAATTGATAATCATGTTTCTAAATCTGTTAGCAATTATCCACTGCCAGAATGAGACTTTGAAGTTAGATAATTTTCTTTCTCCTGTAGTAGTAGTTCCTTTGTCTTTGACTCTAATTCTTGTTAATGCATAGAATGCCTTGCAGCTTTCAAATGTTCACTTGATCCTTGGTGTGACATCTAATGCTCATATCGCTTGTAATGTTTAAGATTTATATACTCCTCATAATTTCCTAGGTCGGTTTGCTTTATGTTCAAAGGGATCCGTCCTTCATTCGCCCAGTATCCAGAGGTATTGAAAGATGCCTTGTTAGATGGTAAGCAAGCTTTGTTTATTTGGATAATAATATTACTTGGTATGATGGTTGAAGTCTCTTACATTTAAGCTAATTTGTTATATGTGAGTTATTTCATCTCTGTCTCTCTCTTTCTAATTTGAAAAGGAGCTGAAAGTGCTAGATGCTGAAAACATCTTGTTGTTGGGTTACAGGCTTGTCCAGGAGCGGATGCACATGAGTTTTCAGAAAAAGCTCCAGTTTCTGTGGCATCGCATTATTCGTGGCCGTAGCTATCGACATTTAATGCAACAAGAGGGCTACAACAAATAAAGACAGTATGTTTTTCTCCAAGTTAACAATGTCACATCTGTAATTCTACATATGTTTGCAACTATTTAAAAATCATGGCTACTTGGATTCTATCTTCTATTCATAAAACATAAGGTAGACAAGAAACACAAGTCTGGTATTTACTTGAGAAGAAATGGTAATTTCATCACTTGGCGCTAATATTAGGTCCTTAGAGGTAAGATTGATGCGGGGACTTGTAGATCCAGTACTGAAACCAAGAGAACAGAGAACCTGCTTAGAATGTTAAATGAGAGAATACGCTTATTGTAAAGTTCTAAGGTGAAACATTCTCATTGGAATTCCATCTTCTTCGTAATTTGTAAAATGCATGTCTAGTGATATTTTCAACATATAGAAACCTTTTCTGTTGAAGATGTCTTCAGCTATACATGATTCCTTTTCTCAATCAGTTAGTGTATGTCAGTCAATTATCTGCTACTTTACAGTCTTGTAGTTACCGGAGTCAACTCTATATTGATCACTTATCCTGTTGGATTAATTTACTAATTAAAAGGAATCTGAAATACAATATGAAATTATTTATTCAAAATCTAATTGAAATCTTTTTCAGAACCTTACTATTTGTTTCAAGTATGCAGTTTAACTGTCCTTAGTTTCAAATGCTGTGAAGAGAAAATTTTGATTGCTGCATCTTACTCTAGTTATACACCTTAGTTTCAAATGCTGATGGAGAGAAAATTTTGATTGCTGTAATCTTTCGTCATACACCTTAGTAGGTCATTACGTTGCTTCTTGTATTTGACTCATCATACTTATAATATAAAGCTAAAAGATAGTTTCATTCCAGTGGCTTATGCTTAATCCAACTTGGGAGTTAAGTGTCATGGACAGCATTCAAAGTTCGATTGTTTGTCAGTAGTTAAGACCATTTTCTTTTTTAGCAGCACTTCCCTTGTTGATGATCTAGTTGGGTGAATTCCACTGTAGGTTGCTATCGCAGGAGCCTTTAAGCTTAAATTATAATGAGGCTCCGGTTCAGTAGTGGAAGACAACATGAGGATACATGTGACATTGGAGGATGACATTCTTGAGATTAACTGCGCTGTAGCAGTCATCCCCAATCCCATGAACTGATCAAGAATTTTAAGTCAACTTTAACTAAGAGGCACAACTCTTCCTAACCATTTAATTCAGTGGCAACTCAGGTAGAGTCGAGTAGGAAACATTCTTAGCTTCCTTGGACTTGAAATTATAGGCGTATAATGTTGTACTCTGCTCAATGATAACTTGTGTGTTTTTTTTCAGAGCGCAGACACGCACGTTTGATGTAACATCACTGCTTGAGTGCCAAAGAATACGATGAGCCTTTATAATGTGAAATTTATGGGAGCTTTAGTCCTATGATTAAACTTACGGATATGCGTAGCCATTTTCTATGCTTAACCTTATTTCTCATCTGGGTCTATTCAATAGTCCTACACGCCTTTAAAACATTTCTGGGGCCAAGCATGCGACTTTGGAACCTAGGGAGATGCTAATACCTGTCATGGCTTAGGTGATCGATATACAATTTGGTTCAGATTTGTGAGAAGGATAAAGTCACGGTTAAAATGAGTTTGTGATTGTTTGACAAACTAAATGTTAATTAATTAAGAACGCTAAGAAAAAGGGCATAGTTTGAAGAAGAAAAAGAAAACCCGTTAACACCACACTGTCTGTTACGTATAAGAATAATATAGCGATAATACAGCTGTACTGACATAGTTGGATAGTATAACAATACTTGTAAAGTTGTAATGAATTAGTTGCCTCTTCTCTGTCTAAAGTTCTCTGCTTTCTCTCCTTTGGACTCCTCTCTCCTCTCTTCTCTCTTCTAATCTTCATTTTTATTCATAACAAATGGTCAAGAGAAATCGGTTCTGGAATCGAAGAAAACATGAAAAGTTGGATAGAAACACTGATCAGAAACGAGAAAATGTTTTTGAAAGTTCAAAACAGAACCAAAAAATAAAATTTGGAGAATGACCTGCTGCACTTAAAACTACGATGGCACAATTCATTCACCTACAAGGAGTAGAAGTGGAAGCAACTACGCTAGTTACTCCAGAATCAAAGATTCATGGCTAGTCTTCTCTAAAATGCCAATGAAATTAAAAGCCCTTTCAGCCCTACATGTCAGGGCAATGGCTTGGTGACAGCATCTCTCTCCAGTATTGGTGGAAGCACCAAATGAGAAAGGTAAAGGCAATTTTATAGTGGATTTTCTTATGAGAAGACTCTCATCTGTTATTTCCCAGGCAGCTAATGCCCCAGTTGAGAGTGTTAAACTCTTGATTCAAAATCAAGATGAGATCATCAAATCTGGTCAGCTATCTAAACCATACAAAGGTATGTCGGACTGCTTGTCTTAAGATCGTTAAAGATAAGGGTGTCAATGCTCTTTGGAGATGCAGAATTGCAAACGTTATTAGATATTTTCCCACCCACGCCCTCAAATGTTCTTTCAAGGATTACTTCAAGAGGATGTTTAACTTCAAGGAAGGTAAGGTTTGACTGCTGGAAATGAATTTAGCATTAAGTGTACTTGCTGGTGCTTCATCCCTTCTTTTTGTTTATACAATGGATCATGCCAAGACACGCAAAGGCTACTAAAAGGGGTGATGAAAAGTTCATTTTATGGCTGTTTCTTTTTTATCGACTTTGTAGACCTCCTTAATCTCAGGGACAAGGTTTTCTAAAGGAGAAGGAGGACTTTGTAGACCTCCTCTAGACTCTTCTCTCTTATGTTCTTCATTTTTATTCATAATATTGTCTCCTACTTCGTTCCTTGCCGATTAATTCTTTTTGAACATACTCAACATCCTAAAAGCCATATATGAATTCATGTCTAAACATATCTATTACATAGACAAAATATAAACATATGAACTTAATAAAAAGCAAGAAGAAGATGGGAGCAGCAGCATTATCTGCTTAGCATGTCTACTTCTCAGTTGTTTAATGGGTAAAAGTACAATAACTACCTCACTATGTAGGCGTCTAAAATGCAATGGGTGTGAGAATTAAGAGATGTTTATGTTGTTTTCTTCTGGTTTCTATTCGACATTAAGAAATAAAAGAACAAGATGCTAAGAAGATAACCAATAGATAAAGAACAGGTCTGGCCGTCGAAGTGAGAATAATGAACACTAAAAAGGAGTTCCATAAATGATTTAAGTTAATACTAAAAAGTTCCATAAATGATTTTAAGTCGCTCCAAATTACTCCAAGCACAAATGTACCTTCAGTTATAGCCTCAGATCTTCTATTCGTTCTTTATCTTAACACATGAGTTTCAGTATCCATGTCTCAGGCAAGGTGCAGAATCACACTAACTATATCAAGAGATACAACTAAGTAACGTCTGCGAATGTTCAAACTCCCAAAGTCGACAAGTATATCCTTCAAAAAGCATTCTAAACAACCAAGGATGAAAGGATTTAGTATGGAGCAAAGAACTTCTGGTACTGACCATAAGTCGATGAACACTGTCCTCAAAAGAGAATAAACCTATAATCCAGTTTTCCAAATAATACACTATGTTACAGCGGTTCAATTAGTTGCAGTTGGAAGAGATTTATGAGGAATAAAAACTAAAGAGAATGAGGCCATGACAGAACAAGCTCTCCTCTCACTGCGGCAGCAATATCACATCTTTTTAATCATCCCAACTGAAAACTATGTCACACTCAAATCACCATTCATGCCAATGTATAATCTCCTTCGGCAGCATTTTCTTTAATGAGATGATAGGTTCCCGGAATATAGCATCGTAGAAATGTTGTAAGATGGAGGACTAGTGCAGCAAAGAAAAGCTTTACATTAACCAAAAGACTTATCAGATTTGCTGCTTCAACGTCACGTTGCCTATCTCAATAGCAGACTTGGGCCGATAATGTTCATCTGTATCAACCTCTTCAATTTCCTGTGGAAGTACATCATTTGCAAGACGGATATAATATTCAGTATGATGGTTATCAGTGAATAAAATACATGACTGGTAAGAGCATCGGCATCCAACCATGATATGAGACATTTATGAGAGTTGAACATAACAATAATAACAACCTAGTAGAAATCCTGCTAACTAAGAGTCGAACACAATGTGATATATATCAATATCCAAAAGTAACCCACACTTTTAGTTTGCATCACTCTCTCAAATAGGTTAACACAAAGCAGACTCCTATTGTTGGTACAAGACAAAGGTCCCATCTATAACAAATGCATTCATCACGGAGGTCATTACATCTAAGTTGTGTGTCAACGTCCACATTGTGGTGTTAATTAAAACCGTAGAGGATATAAAAAGACTAAAATAGAAAAGGTGAGAATATCCCAAAGGTATCTTCCTTCAACAAGAAAGAACTGAAATTGTTTGTCACCTGAACAACATCTTCTCCCTTGACAACTCGTCCAAAAACTATTAGCTTCTCACTCAGATCAGGAATTGGTGCAGTAGTAATGAAGAGCTCAAACCCTTTGTCATCATCTTTTGCTTTTGAAGTACCAAGCATAAATGCTTCATGCTTCAAACTGGAGCAAAAATACCAAAAATCCACATTAAGTTCTACCAAGGGGACACTGAGACAATTGGCATATTAGTAATTAAAAGGAAAAATGCAGAGCGATATAACTATAGCCAGTAACCTTGTATCAAGCTTACTGGACTGCTTCCCTCTTAAAGTCCAATCTTCCGCATGAAGATTGTTTACATCGCCTGCTTGAATCACATAATTCTTTATTACTCGATGGAAACGCATCCCCGTAAAGTGTCCTTTTTGACTGCAAAACCAGTATCCATTGCTAGTTAGTGATCCCAAGTCCCTTCTTCCATGAGATGTTGGCACCACTTCATCTCTTGTGGACTGCAGAGGAAGGGGCTCAACAAGAAGAGGCATGTACGATAAGAGAAGCAAAGAGGAGGAATGTATGATGAGAGAAGGGAGGTCAAACCCCCATATATGGAACATGCACTTATGGATGTGTAAATAAATGAGTGATATCTGAAAAAGTTACTTGCACAAGATATTATTGATTAGCTCGCTTAAACTTTTGCAGGGATCAACATATAAACTTTAGTAGTAATGACCAATTTGTTGTGACGAATGTCAGTTGTTTTAAGTGATCTTAAACACAATATTCATGTGGTGTAAGACACTTTATGCAGCTCTGATGCCAGTAAATGACAAAATTTCAGAAGGAACATCACAGATCACAAAATGAAGAACTAATCATGGCTCTTTTAATACAATGAGAGAAGTAGGAGGCAAGAGAACAAATTTCCTAAGCTAAATTATAAGCAATACATATTTGTAGTAAGATAATCAATAGATAAAGAACAGATCTGGCTGCTGAAGTGAGGATAATGAGCACTAAATAAGGAGTTCCATAAATAATTTTAAGTTAATACTAAAAAGGAGTTCCATAAATGATTTTAAGTCACTCGCTCAAAATTACTCCAAGCACAAATGTACCTTCTTCAGTTATAGCTTCAGATCTTCTATTCGTTCTTTATCTTAACAAATGAGTTTCAGTATCCATGTCTCAGGCAAGGTGCACAATCACACAAACTATATCAAGGGATACAACTAAGTCACGTCAGCTAATGCTCAAATTCCCAAGTCAACAAATATATCGTTCAAAAAGCATTCTAAACAACCAAGGATGAAAGGATTTAGTATGGAGCAAAGAGCTTCTGGTACTCACCATAAGTTGATGAACTTGTAAACAACTCCAGGAGAACTATCCTTGAAAAGTTCCACAGTTATTGAACCTTTTGATGTACTGAAAATCTAATAAAACAAGGGTGCAAAATTGTTAAATCACGTGGACAACTTACTGAAAAATCATAACAGAGGAAAACAAACAGTAGCAGTGGAAGCATAAATGTTGGAGTGGCACAGGATAAATTCATCATCAAGTACATGGATGTAGACTGCCCCCCTTCTCCCTCCTTAAAAATCAGTCCTGTTTCAAATGCTCCAACTCTAACTGGGTATCTGTATCATACTAATAATGCAATGGTTATCGGTGACCTAAATAATTGACCATGACTGTAGCGCAATTCATCTCTTTTCTACTTGCTGGGATGTTAGCATACTTTATGACCAAGATATTCTTCTTGGTAGAAACAGGTGCTTCTGATTTATGTGCTTTTGAGGACAAAAGCATTTAGGACCATAATACCTCAGAATATTAGGTGAATTCTCCTTAATAAGATCTTAACCAAACCTAGAATCATGAAGAAAAGTGATATGCGACTTAAACAGAGAACCAGCAAAATTACAATGTCTGATCAAAAAAGGAACATACAGCATATCCAGGGAAGTCTGCTTTCTTTGAATCCACGAAAGCCTGATCAACCTACAGCGCATAAAGAAACAGATACACTAAACACAATCACACAAAAGAAATGAACCTTGAAACACCAATAATAGCACCAGTTGAAACATTATACCAGCCATAGGTTGGAAACTTGAAACGTGAAAAAAGAAAACAAAATTGTAGAAAAATTTTAGGTTTCCAGAAAAGACATAGAGAAGGACAACGGTACCTCGTAACCTGATTCACCCTTCTGAGCCTGGATTCTTGACCTAAATAGGAGATAAAAAGATACGTCTTAAAATGTCAACAAACAACTTATCAAAGATTACTAACATCATCATTCTTTGCATTTAATTAAAATCTCCAACCTAAAAATTGATCTCCTACTACCACTCGGACTTGTCCAAATAATTAATAGTTACAAGCAACTTTTCCACGCACAGACACACAAAAAAGGAAAAAATGATAATCTCATGCAATACATAAAATACTGCAAATAACAAAAATGTTATCTAAGGCACGTAACATATTAGGTCAGTAAATGAAAAAATCAAACTCGGACCTTATCGACCAGTGTCTGTACGTAGAATACAAGAAAAAGAGAGCCAGAAGAAAAATCAAAGCGCAAGGAAAGATGGTGGCCGGACTAATTCGACTCGGTGCCTTCTTCTTTTTGCTCTGTAGCAACAAAGCCTGAGGTTTAATCCTCGCCATCGACCTTCTCTACGCGAACTCGGGAAATTTCAATAAATTCGACTTGAATTTCAAGTGGAACAGGCCGGAAGAATAGGATTTTGAAACCTTCTCTTTCTCTGTTTTGTAATTTAACAATACTAAAATTGAAGAGACTAAATTGATCTTTATTGTCATATTAGTTCTGTTAATCGTTGGGCCAGGTCAAGCCGTTTCTATAGTTTTATAGGCCCGGGATAAAATGAAAAAAAAGGGCTTCAATAAATTGACAATATACTTAAGTTTACATATTTGTATAAAATATAAATGACTCAATTTATAAATTTACGTAACCAACTAAATATTAAATGATTATAACATTAACAAATACATAGAGGATCGTGATTTATGAAAAAACAATTTCTTCGTGCATTTCTAGACGCAAAATCATTAATAATATTATCAAGATCAATATTGTTTAACATATCCTTCTCAATACATAACATAGCTAAACCATTTAACCTTTCTTGTGACATTGACGACTTCAAATAGGTTTTTAATAATTTTAACTTTGAAAAACTTCTCTCAGCTGATGCTACAGTCACAGGTATAATCAATAGAATTCGATAAGCAATTGAAACATTTGGATAACAATCTGCAGCTTGAACAAATTCTAGTATTTCAACTGATGACATTAACTCATCTGGCAAAGTCATTTGCAATAGTTTTAATTCAGATAAAAGATCATCTAAATCCACCTAATTCCTCAGGACTCTGACTAGAGGAGCCTACTCTTTTAATAAATTTATTTATTGCTCATTTTTTGGATTCTATCACCTGTGCTACTTGTTTTTTCCCTTTTTTCGCTACCAGACAAATGCTTTTTAGTCAACATAATATAAACTAATTATAACACAGTTGAATTAGAAAAAGAACAAAAGCACCTATATGGAACTGGAAGAAGTATGCAGACACAACCAAACTCCAACAGCTTCACAATATATTGCAAAGATATATAAATGGTATTATATCTGTGATACAGAAAAAATAAATAGCAAAATTTAATATTTAATATTAAAATAAAAAATAAAGAGTAAAAATATATTAAAAATTAGAAACTTTACCTTTAAATTATACTCAGAACACAGAAGACCGAATCGTAAAATTTTTTGCTGCTAATTTTTGAATTGGAGTGCTTTAAATATATATATTATTTCGAGACTATTTATAAACATGAAGACCACAAACTTACCCTTACTTCAAAAAAGAAATATTATAACGTTATGTTTAACATTAATGACTTTAACATTAAAGATGGCTATAACGTTAAAGTCATTAATAACGTTATAGTGATATAAATTGTCCTTGCGTCACTTCTTATAGTTTTGGGAGGGGACCTTTGAAGTGGGCCCCCCTCTCATAAATGACAGTAAGACTTGTAGTGTTAATGTTATTAGTCATTACTCATTAGCTAATGGGAAGGACCGAAGGAGGAGGAGTAAATAAAAAAAGTTATGTTAGTTTAGAGAGGGGGCCCTGGGGTGGACCCCTCTTATAGTGGGCCTTGGGCGGGTGCCCCGCTGGCCCCTGCCCAGGGCCGGCATTGGCTAGACCCATAGTGAGTATCAAAACCAATGCAACCGTAACTACAAACAGACCTGGCATTGCAATCCGAGTTCTGAAGAACACAACAACATTGCTGGCCAAGAACACAAAGATCAAGCCAATGCCAAGAATATTTTGTAAGCTGGGCAATCTCAGGATCTTTTAACATCCATCATCTTTCATGTACAGTAGCCATACTACTGAGGCAAGAAGTGGAAGAGAAAGCACAAAAGTGACAGTGGACACAACACACGAAAGACTCTTCCATGGAGGAACTGCCTTGTTTTTAGGCTTAGAAGCTTCTTCAGTTGTTGCCACTACTGCTTGCCTGTGCATGTCAAGAATTTCAAATTGAACAAGTAAAGAATATTAAAATAATTTATAAATATATGACAAACTTCTCCTTACAAGATACCTTTTAGGGTAAAATTAGGCTTAAATTTATCATGGTATCAAAACCTAAACTTGTCTCAATAGTTTGGGGGATACTTGGCTTATTGTAACTCTTTGCCAAATATGTCTATTAGATATTTAGGCCTGCTTTGGGCTGAGAGGAGTGTCAAGAATCTCACGTTGAGTAAGTGAAGAATATTAGTTTATAAATTTATGACAAACCACTTCTTACAAAGTCTTTTAGAATAGAATTAGGCTCAAATTTATCACTACATGTTTAAAAGATTCTGTAAAACATATATATAATATCACAAATATAGCACCAAGACTAAAGACATTGGGTATGAAAGTTGATGAAATTTTCCTACATAGTTCATTCTTAATTCTTTGCCTCCTAAGTAGTATAGGTCATTACAAATGAATTATAACACTATAAAGGTTAGGTGGAATGTGAATGAATTGGCCAGTATGCTTGTTCAAAATAAGACAAGACTTAACAATCAAGGAACCCATATCATTAATTTGGTAAGTCATCAAGGAGCTGGAAAAAAGCCCAATAAATCTTCTAGTCAAGTTCACAAGAAGAAACATAAAGATGATCGATGCCATTTTTCCAAGAAACTTGGACATTATTAGAAAGATTACCTAAAATGTAAAGGTCGGTTCAAAAAGAAAGGTAAGCTTAGTGCTTTAGTATGTTTCGAATCTAATTTGGCTGAAGTTCCTTATAATACTTGGTGAATTGATTATGGTTGTATCACTCATATTTCGAATACCTTGCAAAGATTCCTTACAACCTAAATCACAAACCCAAATGAAAATTTTGTTTTGTTGGGGAACCATGTCAAAGCTCCAGTTGAAGCCATAGGAACTTATCGTTTGATTATAGATACTAGAAATAATTTAGATTTATTTTAGACACTTTATGTACTTACTGTTTCCTATAAGTTAAATCTTGATAACCTTTTTACTAAAACCCTACTAACCCTGCAATATAATGATGGTACTAAAAATGGTTTAATTAATGAAAGTTCAACTTTCTTGTGGCATAAACTTTTAGATCATATTTCTAGATAAAGAATACAAAGACTGATAAAGAATGCAATTTTACCAAATTTGGACTTTACTGATTTTGGTGTGTGTGTCTGTAACATCCCGTTACTGTTTGTTACTGTAGCAAGGGTATTCTGGTAATATTGGGTCAGACTGATAGGTTTCATTGC
>JANZLX010187048.1:0-11922 GCA_025531955.1 Erythroxylum orinocense
CTCAAATATCAAAGTCATCAAAACTAATCGATTCTTTTCTCATTAATTTTCTTAAAGCACAATTTCATCTATAACACTATACATATACAAAAACACTCATTCAATTTCATTTAATATTTCTAAATTTCACAAAAAATCTGGGTCTAACAAGTACGACCCATTTTCCAACACCTACAATTCGAGGTGGCGTGATCACCCAAATTTGTGATATGGGAATCCTCAAGGGCAACAAGCGACCACGAATTTCCAACAGTATAGACAATCGTATGTGCCTCAAAAAAATCAAAATGTAACAACAAATTTCGACGGTAAGCCATCTTTGGAAGATATAGTTCAATCTTTGGCCACTAACACTTTGACGTTTCAGCGGAATACTGAAGCGAGTATTCGAAATATGGAAAATCAACAAAGGAACATCGAAAACCAAATAAGTCAAATGGCAACTACCATAAATCGATTGGAAGCACGAACTTCTGGAAATTTTCTAGCGCAATTGGAAATTAATCCTAGACAAATTGAGAAGGTTATTATGTTGCGGAGTGGTAAGGAATTGCAGGAATCACTTCAGAAAAATCTCAGAAGGGAATTAGAAGAAGAAATCTCGGAAAAGGCACCTTCGCATCCATAATTGACGTAAAACAAGATGCAAAACATGGTAATTCCACCTCCCTTCCTGAGTCAATTCGTCAAAGCAAAGAAGGAAGAGCAAGAGAAGGAAAATTTGGAGACTTTCTGAAAATTTCTGGTAAACATTCCTCTCCTTGATGCAATTAAACAGATTCCACGGTATGCTAAATTCCTTAAGAAGCTTTGTACTTCGAAGAGGAAATTAAAATTTGATGAGAAAGTGCAATTGGGAGAGAACGTTTCAACGATTTTGCAAAAGAAGAAGCTTCCACCAAAATGTCAAGATCTAGTTATGTTTACTATCCCATGCCAAATTGGTGATTTGAGGATTGAAAGAGCTATGTTAGATTTAAGTGCGTCCATAAATGTCATGCCATACGATGTGTATAAATCTTTAAATGTTGGACCTCTTAAAGAAACTAATGTAGTAATTAAATTAGCGGATCGGTCAAATGCTTATCCGAAGGGTGTGTTAGAAGATATCTTGGTTTAAGTAGGGAATATGCTTTTTCCGGCTGATTTTTATGTCTTGCAGATAGGCACTGACGATACATCTTCTTCCACTCTGATTTTGTTCAAAAGGCCATTTTTGAAAACGACTAGAACAAAAATAGATGTTCATGATGGATCTTTAACTATGGAATTCAATGGTGAATTAATTAAGTTCAATATATATAATACCATGAAAATTCCGGATGATGAACAATCTATTATTTCTGTAGATTTATTGATAAATGGGTGTAGGTAAATTGGATTTTGGAAGACAAAGATGGGTTTGGAATAATCCTTGGAGAGGAAAACGCATCACGTTGGCAAGGAAGTGAGGAATTAGCATTATTTAATGAACAAATGAAAAACAAATTACATTGGTAAGGAAGGGGAGAAAATGACGTTAGCTAGTGAACCAATGGGGACATCATTGTGCTTAGAGACCACCGAACCTTTTCTCTAGCAGATCACGTCCATGGAAACGTCCAAAAGGGTGGACAAGTTGCTGCCTTGGTTAGTCAACCCACCAACGTTGGAATTGAAGAGCCTACCTAGTCATTTGAAGTACATCTTTTTAGGTGAGAAAGTCACATTGCCTCTTATTATTTCTAATTTACTTTCGGATGTGCAAGAAAGCCAGCTGGTTAATGTATTAAAGGAGAATAAAGAAGCTTTCGGTTGGACAGTAGCTGATTTGAAAGGTATTAGTCCCACTATTTGCATGTACCGAATTTTGATGGAAGATGAAGTGAAGGAGGTGAGGCAAGCCCAACATCGTCTAAACCCACTCATGATGGAAGTGTTGAAGAAAGAGATTTTAAAGCTTCTTGACACTGGCATTATTTATCCGATTTCGGATAGTAATTGGGTAAGTTTGGTCCAGGTAGATCGAAGAAAAACTAGTATGACTGTGATTGAAAATAGCAATGGTAAGTTAATACCGACTCGTGTTCAAAATGGTTGGAGAGTATGCATTGATTATAGTTTGTTTAATTCAGTTACTAGATAAGATCGTTTTCCATTTCTATTTATTGATCAAATGCTTGAAAGACTTGCAGGTAAATCTCACTATTGTTGTTTAGATGGCTATTCAGGATATCAGTAGATTATGGTAGCACCCAAGGATCAAGAGAAGACAACCTTCAAATGTCCATTTGGTTCCTTTGCTTATCGAAGAACGCCATTTAGATTGTGCAACGCACCTGCGATATTTCAACAGTGTATGGTAAGTATTTTCTCCAATCTTGTGGAAAATTGCATGGAAATTTTTATGGATAATTTCACAGTCTATGGAGAGTCTTTTGAAACATGCATTGTCAACCTTGAAAAAGTGCTAAAATGTTGCATTGAAACTAATTTGGTTTTAAATTATGAAAAGTGTCATTTCATGGTTAATCAAGGCATTATTTAGGAATTGAAGTTGATAGGGCTAAGATAGATGTTATTTGATCATTATCTTACCCCGCGACTGTGCGGGAAGTTCGTTCTTTTCTTAGTCACGCAGGATTTTATTGATAATTTATCAAGGACTTCTCCAGAATTGCATAATTCATGTGCAGATTACTCTAAAAAGACGTGAAATTTAATTTCGACAAGCCATACAAAAGTGCATTTGATGAACTCAAGGAGCAACTCACTGCAGCGCCAATTATTCAGCCACCATAATGGGATATGCCTTTCGAGTTGATGTGCGATGCTTCGAATTATGCAGTTGACGTCATGCTGGGCCAAAAAGTGGACAAGATACCTCATGTTATTTATTACGCATCCATGACACTTAATGATGCCTAGAAAAATTATTCTACGACAAAGAAGGAATTTTTAGCGGCCGTCTTTGGATTGGAGAAATTTCGGTTATACCAGTTGGGGAAAAAGGTGATCATCTATCTATACCATGCAGTTCTGAAGTATTTGGTGAACAAGAAAGAAGCCAAGCCAAGATTAATTCGATGGATATTACTGCTTCAAGAATTCGATTTGGAAATCCGCAATAAGAAAGGAGCTGAAAATTTGATGACCGGTCACCTAAGCAAGATCACATCGAGTACCGCATCTGATATTCTTCACGACAAATTTCCGAATGAGAACCTCTTCACAATTTAACAGGTAATTCCATGGTATGCGGACATAGTAAACTTTTTAGTAACTAAGTCTTTACCTAGTGGTTTATCTAAAACTGAGAGAGATAAAATCAAGCGAGAGCCTAAATATTACATTTGGGATGAGCCTCACCTTTGGAAATTTTGTTATGATCAGATTGTTAAGAGATGTGTCACAGATGATGAAATTCCCTCTTTTTACATTTTTTTCATTCATCTATGTGTGAAGGACACTTGGTCCCAAAAGAACTGCTCGAAAAATTTTGGAATGTGGATTATTTTGGCCTAAGTTATTTTATGACTCTTATATGTTTTGCAAGTCTTGCGATTGTTGTCAAAGATCAGGTAACTTGGGATCGAGGAATCAAATACCACTCACGAACATTCTAGTATGAGAGATTTTTGATGTTTGAGGAATAGACATTATGGGTCGTTTTCCTTCCTCCTTTGGTAAAAATTACATTTTGTTGGTTATGGATTACGTTTCGAAATGGGTTGAAGCTAAGGCTACTATATCTAACGATGCTAAAATTGTTATAGATTTTGTTAAATCTAATATTTTTGTCAGGTTCGGAATACCGCGAGCTATCATTAGCGATCGAGGAACCCATTTCTGCAATAAGATTTTTTAAGCTTTGATAAAAAAAATGTGGTATCACACACCGAGTCTCTACCGCCTACCATCCATAGACAAGTGGGCAAGCTGAGGTGTCTAATAGAGAGAGCAAATCCATACTAGAGAAAGTGGTGAATCCAAACTGAAAGGATTGGAGTTTACAATTGGACGATGCTTGTTTTTTTTGTTAAAAAAAGGGGTTTACACCCTAGAATAAAAATTACAGAACAGTGAGACGGGTTAACGTAACCCCAACTGCATCAGCGAAAAGAAGCGAGGATACACCCGCAACTGCATCAGGTAGCCAATGTACCCCCACAGATAACCGGTGGCTATAATTAACCAGCTAGTCTGCACAACGATTTCCCTCCTGGTAAACGTGACCGATATGAATACACCACTGCCGAGATAACAAGCACCGTAGGTGAATCACTCGTTAGACTGGCCACAACAACTACCGAATCGATACTGAGTTCCACCTGAGAATACCCATGCATCCATGCCAGCGTCAATCTATGAAAAACAAACCCTAGCTCCGCCTGCCAGGACGAGCAAATGCCCAAGTTTGCACCAAACCCAACTAACCAACGACCTCCCACGTCTCTAATCAAACCACCCATCGTCGCTAGTCCAGGATGCCCCTTCAACGAGCCGTCTGTACACAAATTAACCCATCCCTCACGTGGGCGCCTCCACCCAACATCAAGGACCTGACAACGCTGAGCAGTCGATGGCATTACATCCCGAAGTAATTGCTGAGCCAAAATGGCATCATGTACAAAGGAATGGATTTCGCCAATATGATGCAACGGATGCAAGGAAAGATTGAAATAGCGTTGATTTCGCCAAACCCATAACTTCCACAAGACAATACCAAAAACCAGAGGCCAAACTGAGGCAGAATGGGTCCCGAGGGTCGGCGCTAAATTGCGCACCAACCAGGTTTGAAAATCCTGGCAATAGAAGTTACGACGATTTCGACCCTCGAGAAGCTGATTCCAAACCGTTCTCGCTCGTCAACAATCCCGAAACACATGAGCGATGGATTCCTCATGCAGTGGACAGTCCAGGCAGGTGGGAGAGTCGATCAAAGATAGATGAAACCACCGGCCATTAGTCATAAGGCGGTTATGTGCCACCAACCACAGGTGGAATTGAACTCTTTTTGGACCGAACCATGACCAAACAAGCGACCATAAGGAAGGCCTTGGCTACCATAAATGCTGTCGAAGGAGACAATAGGCTGATCGTGTGGATAACTGACCACTGGCCTTCGGTGACCAAGACAGTTGGTCTGCCGCCTGAAAGGGTCAAGGGGGAAGAACAGCGGCAATGTGAAGAATGAGTAACCGAGGTAAAAACGGCTGAAATTGGTCTCATGCTCAGTCCCCCCTGGGATAAACATAATCGCAAATGTACCATGTCAAATGGTCCTCGGGAATCGATCGAGTAGCCAATGAGAATAGGGATTCCGTCACCCCTGGCACCCAGCGGTCTTGCCAATCCCCACTGCCCATGTAATGCCCGCCTGGACCATAAGAAACACCGCACAAATGCTCCGCCACAGAGGAGATGCATCAGGCTTCGCATGTAGCCCTTGGTGCAAATTCCCAACTTGTTTATACTTGGCGCATAGCACCTGATTGCACAACTTTTGTGGCTGAGTGAGAACGGACCAACCTAGTTTCATATGCAACGCCTGATTCATAGCCCCCAAATTCTTTAGTCCAATTCCCCCTGCTTGTTTTGAGCTACACACCTGATTCCAGGACACAAGATGCATACGATGCCTCTCTGGCATATCCCCCCAAAAAAACTGATTGCAGTAGCTATCCATCTGTACAAGTAACCCCTTTGGTAATTTAGCAGTTTGCATTGTATATAAAGGCAGAGCCCCCAACACCGATTGACATAATGTCGCTCGACCAGCCATAGATAATCCATCAGCCTGTCAGCCTGATAAACGCTATTACATTGTTTGAAGAATATGGGAATACATGGATTTAGAGACCCTTCGATGTAATAAAGGCACGCCCAAGTACGTGCTAAGATTGGACGATGCTTTGTAGGCATACCAAACTGCGTACAAAACTCCTATAGGTATGTCACCTTATAGGTTAGTTTTCGGTAAGCCTTGTCATTTACCTATGGAATAGAGCATAGAGCTTATTGGGCTATGAAGCAGTTGAATATGGATTAGGTAGTGGTTAGTAATAATAGGAAATTGCAATTGCAAGAATTAGAGGAGATTCGTAATGAGACATATGAGAATGCGAAAATTTATAAGGAAAAAAACTAAAGATTTTCATGATGAAATGATTTCTAGGAAAGATTTTTCAATTGGACAAAAAGTTCTTCCTTGTCATTCGAAGATTAAGTTATTTCTTGGAAAATTGCGATCTCGTTGGCTTGGACCGTTTATTATTACTAACGTTTTTCTCATGGTGCAGTAAAAATTCAGAGTTTAGATACCTCTAAGGTATTTACAGTCAACGGATACCGTCTGAAGCTATATTATGAAAATTTCTTGGTTGAGCGAGTGAAAGAAATAGAGTTGGTTCCTCTAACCTATTTCTAATCAGGTAAGTACAGAAACATGTCCAGCTATAGACTTTAAAGAAGCACATTCGGAGGAACCTGTAAATTTTTCAGGTTTGTTTATGTTATTTATTTTTAGCAGTCTTTATTTTCATTTCATTATGTTTATTTTATTTAGTTAGGAATTTAAATTCACATTTTCATTTTTTATTTTTCATCTTTTCATTTTAAAAATTAAAAAATTAAAATTTTGGTTCTTCCCACTGCCCCCTTTTTCCCCCTTCTGCTTTCATTGAATTTTTTCCCTTATTATTTCAAATTGCAGCTACCGTACATCAACACTCCCATCTTAGACTTTCACTCACACTTGCCAACCACTCCATCACATTCTATCATAATCCTCATCGACGTCCCACCCAACACCCTAACTTGTGATTTTGTGGATTGCGTTGTTACCTTGTGGCATTGCAGGTTGTTTTTCACGAAATAGCACAATGCCAAGGAAGAAGAGTGATTCTCATAGATTAGCCCCTCCAATCCGCTGATGTTCCTCCACCACAACCCACTTCACACACCACCGAACCACCTCCTGCACCAGCCCAAGCGCAAATACTTGCTACTCCAACACCACGAGCATGCCAAAGGACAAGGAGAGGTAAAGAAGTCAATAACAACAGCAAATGGACCACTAGAGTTGGGGGCTGCATATCTTTCATACTTCCAGAAGATACAACACGATTCCAACAACTTAGCGAACGAAAAATTTATCCCTATAAGTATATTCTTTTCGACACGCTTCAAGCATTGCATGTTTACGATTCTTTCACGCAATTGATCGGTCCGCTTAGCTGGAGTGCTTTTGCTAGAATAAATTGCCCTGCCTATGTTGAATTAACTAAGGAATTCTATAGCACATTCCAATTTAATTGTAATGAAGAGTTTGATGTGTTCACAAAAGAGGCTGTTGAATTTCAGTTGATGGGGAAAGAATTTGAATTATCTATTGCTGAGTTTAATGTCGCTATGGGGTTTGTTTCTAATGTTGAAATTGAAACTGAGATGTTTATTAATACTAAATGCGACTTTCATGAAGATTTAAATTCATCGAAATTATGGCATCAATGGTTTGTTGATACTATTCCATACAATGCTAGTATTTCTAAGAGTTCCTTTCTTAGAAATCATGTTTTTAAAATCATACATCGACTTTTGACATACAATTTTTTCAGTCGTAAAGATGCTGCAGGAACATTGTCGAAAGTAGAATTTTATTTCCTGTGGTGCATGGATAGGCACATTCCTGTGAATATGAGTTTTTGGTTTATGACACAATTTAAATCCGTGTTGCATAAGAAATCCAAACCTTTGAGTAATGGTTCCTATATCACACAATTGGCAATTAATTTGGAACTATTAGATCTTGATAACACTGATATGAATGTGGCTTGTGGTATAGAACCGTTGGATTTAGATTGTTTGAGCAGGATGGGCATTGTGGATCTTAGTTGTGGTTACATAGGTTTCTCCAATTCGAGTCTTACGACTCTTCACACTACGAGACTAGCAGCACGAAGTCAGCCTCCACCAACTGAATCCAGTAGCCACCAACAATGCGACACCAATTTGGAAGACCACCTCAGTAGGATCGAACGTAAGATGCACTATTTAGAGCACAACTTAATGGCCTATTGGGAGTATGAAGGCTTCCAACCACCACATCTACCAACACCATGATTTCAGCACTTCCATAATAGAGAAGCTTTCTGTAACCTTTTTCTTTATATTTATGTTTCTTTAAAATTGAGGATAATGTTGGTCTAGATGTGGGGGAAAGAATAGAAGTTTTGGTGTGTGAATATTTTTCAATCTTTATGTGATATTTGTTGATTTTTGCATGATTGTTGTGTGTTAAACTATCAAGCATTGTCATATTAGTTTGGATGAGATTGAGCATATGCATGAAATTAAATTGGGCTAAGTGAGTTTTAAGTGAATCATGTTGATTGATTACAATAATTGGTCTTGTAAACTTAGTTAAAAAATTTGATGTTTGAGTGATAGGGTAATTTGTGGAATTGAAGTGAATTCTTAAGTTAAATCTGTGAGCGAAATTTGAGCCTTAATGATATCATTTTTATGTCATTCTATTTTTTTGAATTGTGTGATGCTCCTCTAGTCATGTTTGCCTTCAAAACTTGCATTGAACCGGATTGAACTTGTTTGATTACATGGGATATAGAAATGATTAAGGTCATCCTTGTTTTTAAACCCTTTAGCTTACAAATGACCCACCTAGTTACTTTTCCCTTTGCAAACATTTTTTAGCCTTTAACCTTGTTTTTCAATCAAACACCTTACAATGAAATCGAAAAACCCCATTAGCCTTACCCATCACAAGTTGAATGAAGCATTGAGTAATGTGGAACTTTTTTTCTGTATTATGTTCTGAGATATCTTTATAGGTACTTCTACTCATGTGTTTATTATTTTCTCTTGTTTGTATTATTTTCCCTTGTTCTTAGCGTTATTCAAAAAAAAGAAAAAGAAAAGGGAAAAAGGAAAAAGAAAAAAGAAAAAAGAAGAAAAAAAGTAAAGCATAGTAGCACGAGTTAGTATGAATAGTTGTAACCCTTTG
Source organism: Erythroxylum orinocense (assembly GCA_025531955.1). Classification (NCBI taxonomy): domain Eukaryota; kingdom Viridiplantae; phylum Streptophyta; class Magnoliopsida; order Malpighiales; family Erythroxylaceae; genus Erythroxylum; species Erythroxylum orinocense. Next base: position 9,005 of record JANZLX010187048.1, read on the forward strand.
TGTCATGTGTTTATCTTATAATTTTAATTTGAGTGTCTCTTTTACCTGGTACTTTGTGAATGCTTGTCGTTAACCCTTTGCTATTTTATCTTACCCTTGAACCTAGCCCCATTACAACCCTTAATAAAGTCCTTATGATCTATTAGCCCATGTAATCCGAATGAATGATCTATGGTAGTGCATTTTGTGCAGGCGACAGCAGTACCAAAACTAAAACAATTCATTGTATTAGTTTGTGTGAATTTTTGGGCATGTTTGGATAATAACTTATCAGTTTAAAAATTAACTGATTGGCTAAAATCAACTGTTTGACTTAGTCAAACAACTGATAAATGTGTTTGGTAATTGATTGGTTGGGTTGGCTACTCTGATTACCCCAAACCCAAAATGTCAAATTTGCCCTTTATCCTTTGTTTTCTGCTATCTTCTCTCGTGCATCCATCTGCCTACTTCAACCAATGCATTCGGTACTCGGGCCCCAACCAACGACTATGTTGATAGGAAAAAGCAGTTGTAGAGTGGGGAGGCATCCATTCCTAGCCACTACCAGAGGTAGCAAGCACGGTAGTAGAGAAGCATCCTTCCTCAAAAACCTTTAGAAGTAGCAAGCACTATAGTAAGGAAGTGTCATTCCCTGGTTACCGCTAAAGGCAGCTTCCAATTCAATGGCAACAAGGACTTTCATACCGCTGGATTAGTCACTCACCAGCGTTCACCGCCGCAGAAAAGTTCCATTACCCTTTCTCTTTGTTATGGTGCCACCAATCACCGGTACCCACACTCGGCTTCATTTATCCAGGTTATTTTATTGTTTTGGATATTTCAAAATCATAATTTTTGTATGTTGTGTGGGTTTGTAATTCTTGTTTTTATGATTCTCTGACCATATTTTGAATATAAAAGCCAGATGCATTAGTACATAGTTCAATTTTGTATTCCATTTGTGCGTTGTTTGACTCCTTCTAGTATGTGTGTTAATGCAAGAAACACATTACAGATTCTTTCATGGATGATGAAGCTAGAATTCCAGACGTATACTACAATTTCTAATACGCACTTGATCTCTAGCCAAATTAGATAGAATTTAAGTATCCTTTAGATTCAAAAATTCAGGCCAAATTATTCTGCTTTATGCGATTAAGGCATAAAACAAAACTTAATATAACAAAAATATAATATAGATAAATAATATCAATTTTGTTATGTTAAATGTAGTGATTCTCAAAATTCATCGGATACAGTTTAACACAAACAAATTCAACCTTACATTATCTAGATCAAGATAAGCACAATTTCAAATTATTCATTTAATGCATATATAACCTGTTATGATACCAGAGTTAGAGGATAATCATATAGATTAAAGGATAATAACATAGATTAAGGATAATCACATAGATATATATGCATAGTAATACATAATATCACTTACATGGATATTATGTTGAATTCATAGGTTAAAAGAGTCACAAAATTGTTTTTCAATAAGAAGATTTCTAAATGATCTGTAGAAACAAAAACTAACTAATCTTCAAATTTCAAAGATTATTGTTTATATTGGATTTGAATGTTCAACTACTTCTTTACCACTTACCAGTTATTGATGGATAACACTAATTTTTGTAGAATTTAATTTTTAAAATCTAAATTCATATAAGAATATTCAACGAAATACTAAAATATAGAATATTTATACCTTTATAATTTTTTTAAAAGTTATATCCTCAATTGTCGTTTTACACATTAACAGCTAATACTAAACAGTTAATTTTACCAAACATCAAATGATAAACAACTAAAAGTTAATGCAATCAACTGATTGGTAAAAGTTAATGCAATCAACCAAACATCAGCTTATAGTTAATAGAATCAGCTAAAAGTTAATGCAATCAACTGATTGGTAAATAGGATCTTTATATCTTAACACAAGTTATTGCTTACAATGGGAAGACTAACTAAAACTTAAAATAGACTAACTAAAACAAGCTTTTTCTAAACCAACTAAAACTTAAAACTTAGAGTTATACTTTGCTATAAATTTTCCTACTAGACTCATCAAAATTTGGGTTGTGTATGCCTATTAAATTTGGAATGGAAGACTAATTCATAGACCGAAACATCATATGATAACATTAGAAGTTAGAACAATAAAATAAAAGATTTGAAGACTAGATTTAAAAGATCAAAACACTATATGATAACATTAGAAGTTAGAACAATAAAATAGTAAGCTAGAGTAGGGTTACTATGATATAGCATTCTCACTACACCGAAACTTTTACTCTATTAACTGAATTTTTATTTCTATTGAAAATGTAAATTTACGAGGAATAGGTTTGTAATAGTTTAGGATTTAACTATTGCTTTCTTATTTAAAATGTCAGTTGTTAATCTATCTCTTTGGGTACCTTATGCAATTAAAGCTAAATATTTTTGAAAGCTCTTTTTGTTGACTTACGCATTTAAACTTATGTTAACCCCTTTAATGCAAGAGAGGAGAAAATTAAAGCACTTTTACTTATAAACTTTGAAGATATAATAAGTCTTTTGAGGCTTAATACCCAAATTCAAGCATTAACAACTAGAAAATAATAGATAACTCCGTAATATTGTTCAGAGACTAAAGAGTTAGGGGGCGTTTAGTTTGAGGGTTTGAAAATAAAAGAATGAAATAATTGCAAAAGATAGTGTTTGCTTTGAGGTTTTCAATTTCAAGGGAATAGAATTATTCCATTAAATTTGGGAATCAACTAAACCCTCCAAAGGTGGTGGGTATCAAGTTTTCATTCCAATCTAGTGGTTACTATTTATACCCTTCCCCCACATAAGCAATTTTTATTTTTAATTATATTATTAAACTCATCATCATCATCTTTATTATTATTATTATTATTATTATTATTATTATTATTATTATT
>JANZLX010187097.1:0-11918 GCA_025531955.1 Erythroxylum orinocense
ACATGAATTCATGCATAAAAACTGGACTTGTCTTGTCCAACTAGCTGATTCTTGAAAATGGATTTTCATGCATCCAATTAGCTGATTCTTGAAAATGGATTTTCATGCTTAAATCACATTTCATGATTTCACTAACATTTCACTAACATTCATGCTCATTCAATTCAAGGCAAGTTCAAGCAATGTCATGTACTGCTATAATTCTGACAAATGACAATCATGGATCAACTTACAAGCAATCAATGCACAATCAAAGCTCATTATCAAGATAGTTAAAAACCATTAATTTCATTAGTTAAAATAGCATTTATTACTTACTAACATAAAGATAAAAATGAAACCCACCTTGTAACTTGCTTTAAACTTGATTAGGAGTGTTCCTCCTCTTGCTCTTCTCCTCTTTCTTCCCTCTCTTCAAGAATAACAAGAAAAATCCCAAATCAACATAGGATTTAGAAATTGAAATACCTAAAAACCTAAATCTTGAAATTGACCTTAGAATCACTAAACCCATTTATTTCTTAAACTTTCTAAACCATAACCCAAGTAAAAGCTAAATCTTAAACTCATGGCTTACCTTGAATCTTTGCTCAAACAAGAAGTTTCTTGTATCAAGATGAAGCTTAGACTCTCCTCTATGCTTTTCCTTCTTGCACTTTCTTCAAACTACCTCTTGATCTCTTGGAAAACTCAACCCTAGCTTTCTTCTCTTTTTCTTCCCCTTTTTTCTCCTCCACGATCCTCTCTCTCTCTCTCCCTCTCTCTATTTTCGGTTTCTCCTCTTAATTCCCTACCATCCTCCTTTTATTTCCCTCTTTTATACTACTAACTTAAACCACTTAAGCCCATAAGCCCAATGGCCCAAAATCCAACTTATTTCCATTTTCTTCTTACACTCTCCTTTAAACCACTCAAGCCCATTCAACCCTAAAGTCCAATTGATCTTTAAAACCAATTCTCTTCTATTTTCAACTTAAGCCCAACCTATTCCCTTTTTCTTTCATAACTCATTTAGGTCTAGAGCCCATTAAACCTTTAATGAGCCTTACTAACACATTTAATTCATGTTACCTAACTTAATTAATGCTACAATATTAATTAATGATAACTTAATTTAATCTATTAATGCTTTAATTTACTTTGATCATGCTTAACAACATAAAAAAAATTTCAGGGCTAACACGATCACCCATAACCTTCAATTTGTTTCCAAAACTTAACTTCTTCACTTCCATTTGACACACCTTCACCAAAGTACATCAATTTCACTTCAATTATACCTTATTCATGCTTCAATACCTCATCAAATTAATGTCTAAACCAATTAAAAAATCATTTATAAAGAATCTCACAATCCATGATCTTTTAGGTAACAACATCCAAAGCAAAAGTTATCAAACAAGTATTATGTTCCAGATCTCAATTCATCATCAATTCAATGCATATTCTATCCAATTCAAGCATCAAATAATTCATATTATAGCATGCAATCAAGTTTAGAATTCCCTTACCTTCTTAACTTCAAATTTGAACTACAAAGAACCAGCTATTCTAACCTTTCCACGCAATCAACATACATTTAAGATCAAGGTGCAAATTTTAGCACCAACAAGACAATAGCACAAATATAGCAGAACCTACATCTTGATGTAGTAACTTACACAAATTCCAAGTGAAGATGATCCAAAATCAAGCAAAATTCTAGAAGTTAAGAGGGAGTAAGAGGTTTTGGTGGTGAGAGTAGTGAGAAGGCAACAAAAACACCAAATGAGCTGGAGTGATTCAGCTCTTGTTTTGCAAGGTGTCCTAACTTTGAAGGGACACATGTCCTTCCATGGGTGACCTATATGCAAACATAAAACTGAGCCACTTCTTATCATGCTTCCAAATACCATAAGTCAATTAGGCCACTTGTCACTCAACCAATGCCACCAAATGTCATTGCATTAGCTATGCCAAATGTCACTAACTCATTGGCTTAGTCATTCTAATTTTCCATGTACCAACATGACTTGCCACTTAACAATTTTGTAGTCCAAATGTACATTTAGTACCTCAATTTACTAATGATACCAATTAATTTCAAATCACTAAGTATGATCCATTAAACCAAAATTAAAACATATACAACTTATAATCATTTTACATTTTTAACACCTATCATAATTACCTTCATGAAAATGTAACATTTCAACTAGTGTATAATTTGGGGCCTTACACATCAAAATTGAAACGTTAATTTTCTGGTGCTGAGGAGCCCTAGCTCTAAGCAATCTACTAGGAGTCTAGTATTGTCAATTTTGGAAACAATAATGGTTCAAAGGTCTGGTCAGCTGATATTTGAGGAGTTTAAATAGAATTTGCTTGCTTAGTTTCTCATTTCATGTAGAACATTTTTTATAGAATAGCGAACTCACAAATGTTTTTGTAATGTAAATATATGGATTATGAAATGTAATGCCACGAATTGAGTTATGTTTTATTAATGAAATGGGATAAGTTGATCCTTTAAAGTACTTGTGTTTCTGTGATGCTATAATAATTGATTATGATTGCTCTAACATGCCATTTCCATAGGGTATGTTCTCGGATGTCCTTTGGATGTTTGGGTATATGCTCTATGGTAGTAGTGTGTTACAACTAGTATTAGAGTATGGTTTGACATCCTTAAGGACATATAAGAGCAATTAGATATGATATATGGTAAGAGATTCGTATAGTGATAATAACTATTGTTTGTTATAAGTCATCCGCTATAGGAGACTGAGTCGTCGAATCAGCTAACCTTGACTTAATAGGATCCAATAAAGAGTCTCCTATGCCCCAGTCTGAACCAATGCCTCCGAGAGTACCTGAAAGGAGACAAAGTAGGTACGACAAGCTTAAGAAGCAGGGAGTTGTATACTTTTACAAAAGTACAAACCTTGTCGAGGTAGAAAGTTGGTTAGAGAGGACAGAAAGGATATTGAACCAAATGGATTGTGAATCTAACAAGAGGTTTGATTATGCAATCTTGTTATTGCAAGGCCCATCTTACTAGTGGTGGAAAAATGTTCCTGGTAGCTCAGTCCGATCTTGTAGACTGATGTGGGAAGACTTTTTGAGGGTCTTTAAGGAGAACTACATGCCAAAGATTTACCTAGAAAGAAAGATGAAGGAGTTCCTTGATTTGGAACAGGGGAACCTCACTGTAGCTGAGTATGAGGTGAAGTTTAATGAGTTAATGAGGTATGCTACTGCTTTGATTCTAACTGCGGAAGATAAGTGTTGAAAATTTGAGGATGGATTGAATATGGAGATCAAAACGAGGTTGGCCATCACAAATTTAAGTAGTTTTGCTGAACTGAGAGCTGCATCTATTTGAATTGAGCAATTATTGAAAGATGGACAAGGAGAATATAGGAAAGAGTTTAGAATGAAGAGGCCTGGTGAATTTCAAGCTAATTCAGGTAGAAGATTCTGTAAACGTCAGAGTAGACCGTCATGATCACAGTCGAAATCAAGACAGTCAAGGTTTAGGCCAAGAGGCAGCTTTGTTTATTCTGGTAAAGGTCAGGTGACAGACATATAGCAGGTAGCCACCACAGATGCCTAGCTATGAGCACTGTGGGAGGAGACATGGCAGAGTATGTTAGAAGATATCAGGAGCTTGTTTACATTGTGGTTCCTTTGAGCATTAGATTAAAGATTGTCCTGCCATTGTTGGAGTAAAATTTAGAGTGAGAGGAGAATCAATAATTGAAGCGAATGTCCAATAGAGCAGAATTAATGAAGCAAGGAAAAGAGTTAGAGGCAGGGATTGTTAGACCTAGTTTCTTTCTAAATTTGCTTAATTGCTTATTTGATTTTTGTGTTATTTAATTGGTTTACATTTTCTTTTGGTGTTAGATTTTGTCTTTAATTAGAATTAGAGGAAGGATTAGAAATTAGAAATTGAATTGGATTAGAAGAAAATGTTAGGTTAAGTTAGAATTGAACTAAGCTAGTTAGAGCCCTTAAAAGCCAACCAAGGGTATAGTTGGAAAGGGGTCAATAATGAGGGGCATTTTGGGTAGTCCAAGAGGAAAATAAAAAAGAGAAAATTTGAGAGAGGGAGAAGCAAGTATCGTGGAAGATAAGGAGAGGAGAGAGAGAACGAACATAAGAGAAGAAGGGAGGAGAAATCGTGAAGGAGGAGAAGAAAAGAAGAAGAGAAACCAAAAATCCAAGAGGAAAGGGGAGAAATTTCGTGGATCAAAGGAAAATCCAAGCTTCTAAGGTTAGTTTTCTTCATTTCTTCTTGTCTTGTTGGAGATTCAAGGAGTGGTTGGGTTCAATGAAGATTTTTAGAGAGAGAGAGAAGCTTAGGAAGAAAGAAGATGATGATAGAATCTTGTTTTCTTTTGGTTTCTAAGTTAAGGTTAGAGTTTCTAACCCAATTGATTTATGGATAGGTTGAATTAAGGTTTTAGGGTTTTGATGATTTGGGAAATTTGGGGATTTTTCCCAATTGGGTGATTTATGGTGTTTTGTTATGTTTAGACAATCAAGAGGCTATCCAAGAGCAAGGAGAAGGAAGCCATTGAATTTGCGGATTTTCGATTAGAAGGTGGGTAAATCCTTTATAGTTTATGTGCGAAAGGGCAAAATTGATGTGTGTGCTATATGAAATGAATTGCTTAGAATGATTGTTGTGTTAATATGATGTTTATCAAATTGATGAAATAAATGAAATTGTGCATATGTCATGTTCTACATTGAGCATGTTTGACATTTGATATAATTATATGCCATCAAATGAAACCATGGCATTTTGAGCATAAATGGATTATGTGTTTGTTTGGGCGAGAGAGGAACCGTTTTGAGTCACGTGCACGTTGACGACTTAAGCCTTATCCCAACTACCCACTTTTGTTCACGGAACCCTCAAGCCATTGAATCTGTACATTGCATTTGATGACATATAAGTGCCTTGTTGCATTTATTATATGATTGTGATTTAAATTGAGAAATGTATATGATTGAAAATATTGAATTGTCATTGTTTTATTTATGCCTATACATGCTTGTCTTGTGTATGGTTATTGTGTGGCTCAGAGCCATTTGCTATAAATGGTTTAGCCACTGAACTGTCAAGCTCAACCCATTTTTCCACTTCTCAGGTGCAGATCAGGAGGACCAGTAAATCCTTGCAAGGCATTTTGGACAATTCCGAGAGAGCTAGATTTTGCATTAAGACGATAGTTAGATTTTCGATAGCTTTACAAGCATATTGATCATGAATCATCAGTTGTATTTTTGTAACCCTTGTAAAAGTATTCGATGTAATGTTGATATGTTAGTAAAGCTATGAATGGAAACTCTTGTATGAACTTCCTTTTTGAAATAGAAATGAATGAAGAACTTGAAGGTTTTCTTTTGTAAGCTTTGTGACTTGTGCCATATTGAGTGTATTGAATGTGTATATTGCTTGAGTTTGTCTTTATGCTAGTGCTTGGATAGGTTGGAAGTTGAGAAGTTGAAGTGATGTTTTGAGTTGAGACTTTAGTGTTTGATGCAAGGGAAGTAGTGTTTGAATGTTGTTAAAGTTGTCTTGCTTGGATGTTGGAAATCCTTGGATGTTAGAAGTGTGTTTGATGTTTGGGTGGAAGTTGGAAAGGCTTGGTAGAAGCCTGGACTTGTTCTCCAGGTTGTGTCCGTTAAACGGACATGTGTGTCCGTTTAACGGACACTCTCGGATGGATTTAGGGGTGCGTCTCCAGCTCATGTCCATTAAACGAACATGACTGTCCATTTAACGGACAGTCTCGGGTGAGTTTGGAGTGCTTGTTCAGCTTGTGTCCGTTAAACGGACATGACTATCCGTTTAACGGACATTCTCGAATGTTTAGAACCCTCTGTCCAGCTTGTGTTCGTTTAACGGACAGCTTCGGGTGAAATTTGGGTTTTTGGCCACTGCGTGTCCGTTTAACGGACATGCCCTGGTCAACTCGTGTCCGTTTAACGGACACTCTTGTCCGTTTAACGGGCATGCCCTGGTCAACTCTTGTGGTTTGACTTTTTGACTGTTTTCGATTCAATCTCGTCTTCGGGTTTTCTAAATACATTTTGTACCTCCTTAGGGTTTGTTGGGACAATCCTAATTGTGGGCACCCGCTAGCGCTTTTCGTTTCAAATTTGGATAGTTGGGCTTTGGGATCGGAGTCCGACATTATGGTTGGGCTTCGAAAACGGGGTCCAGCATCCTCTATAGAAACTGATGATATTCTAGTTTACATTGGTGAATGGAGTTGTCTCCCTTCTTGAAGAGCTTCTAAAAATAGGGGTTAGAGCTTAGTCATGCAGCTTAGTTAGATTCTTTTTAAATAAAAGACCCTCATTCCCTCCGGTCAACATTTGGGGTCATTCCAAATGGGGGAACAGGGGTTTGGAGAAGGTGTTTCTTACCGAGGAGGACTCCTTTATCTTCAAATTCAAAGATAAGGAATGTTTGATTGCAATTATAGAGATAGGTCCATTACATATGGGAGGGTAACTATTATTAGTAAAAAGATGGGTTCTAGGTATAGAACTAGACAAGAATGGGATTGAATTCTTCCCCATTTAGATTAATTTTCATAGTGTGTCATTAGAGTACTAGACTTTGGATGGATTGAGCTTCCTGGCAAGCTTAGTGGGTAAACCTCTAGCTTTTGACTCTTCTGTGGTGAAGTTTAATAGAATTTGTATAAAAATCAAAATTAAAGATTATTTGTCTAATGTGCTTCCAGTGATAAAACTTAATGAAGCTGGGGAAACTAGGGGAAGAGTGGTATAAAAGGAAACTGGAAAAGGATTTAGAATAGGTGAATATCATAAATTTATAGGTATTGAAGATTTTGAGTCTCAGGTAGACCTAAAAAATAATGAGGTTTAGCAGTCATTGGAAAAATTAGGTACTAATGAAGCTGAACAGCTAACCCCTGAAATAACTAAGGATTTGATTGAAAATCCTAAACCAATCGATGAGGCCCTAGATTTAGAAACTAACCCTCGTGATCAAAATAAAGAAGTCATTGATAAGGGACTAGATGCAAGGAGTTGAAGCGAGGATCTGTTGTCTGACTATGATTTAATTGAGCCTCAATAGGAGAATTCTACTCCTTCCCCATATAGAATAATTGTTAGGAATAAGAAAAAGGTAAGGAAAGCCTAGTAACTTATAAGATCCTTTTGTTTTAATCTTTTGCCACGATCTTTTGAAATATCAAAGGAATGAACGATCCTCTCAAAAAGCAATCAATAATAGACTTATTATTGGATAAGAAACCTGTGTTTTCAGATTATTGGAGAATTGTATTAAAGCTTACAAGTTATAGGATTCTATTAAGTTCTTCGGCCTTAATTGGAGTTTTGGTTGTAAGCACCAAGACCAGTATAATGGCATAATAGTTTTTGATTTTGTAAGAGGCAAGTTTCAAACATCAACAAAGTGTCGCTTAGATCAATACATACATCATCTCTATAAGGACCTGACTTTTCAGTTTTCATCCAAGTTGGCTATTATTTATGCTTCTAATTTTGCTTTTCAAAGATAAAACAATGTGGGAGGATTTGGCCTCTATAAAGTCTTGTATAGTCAGCTTGTGAATTGTTGCTAGAGATTTCAAATATATATTAAATACTTCTAAAGTTTAATGGAACAATATCAATCTTAATTCTCTGGGAAAAGAATTGGAATATTCTTTAGGCTTGCTAAAACTTTTTGATTTGAGGTATATTGGATTTCACTTTGTTGGATCTAATAAATAGCAAGGCAGAAGCTTCATAAAGAGAAAACTGGATAGGGTGCTAGTTAACTATCTTTGGACTAATCAATGCCCTAGTTCCTTGCCATATTTTAGTCCCCCAGTATGGTCTGATCACTACTATATATAGGTTAATGTCTCTACTTGTTAGGTGTCTTGTAATGCACTTTTCAAGTTCTTCAATTTCTTGGCTTATAAGGAGGGCTTTTTGGATTTAGTCAAGGGTATTTAGCAAACCAGGGTTCATCGGTGCAAATCCTTCTAGCTTATACAGAAGCTGAGGTTATTGAAAATTAGGTTGAAGATTTTTATTAAGGAAAAAGGTCCTTTGGTTGAAATTCTTCAAAATGCAAGGGTGACTCTTAAAGATCTCTAAGAGAAATTCTATATAAACCACTACTGTAACAACCCAGACCACCCGCCCACAGATATTGTCTACTTTGGGTTACCCCTCGGGCCAAACCCCTTATGTTTTTGCTCTTTCCACCCTTAGGAAGACACGTCTAATGGGGGATAAGTATTCATACCCTTATAAGGCATACTTTGTTCTCCTCTTCAACCGATGTGGAATCTCACAATCTACCCCCTTAGGGCCCAGCGTCCTACGCTAGCACAATGGCTCGAAAACTGGCTTTGATATCACTTGTAACAACTTAGACCACCTGCCCATAGATATTGTCTGCTTTGGATTGCCCCTAAGCTCAAGACCCTCACGGTTTTGCTCTTCCCACCATTGGAAAAACTCGTCTATGGTGGAGAGGTATCCATACCCTTATAAGGCATACTTCGCTCCCCTCTCTAGCTAATTTGGGATATCTCATCCACCTCCCTTATAAGGCACATTGGGTCGGGAACCAACTCTGATACTGTTTCTAATAGCCCAGTCTACCTGCTCATAAATATTGTCCGGTTTGGGTTGCCCCTTGGGCTAAACCCCTCACGATTTTGCTCTTTCCACCCTTGGAAAAACGCGTTTAATAGGGGATAGCTATCCATACCCTTATAAAGTATACTTCGCTTGTGAGATCCCATATTAGTTGGAGAAGAGAATGAAGTATGCCTTATAAGGGTATAGATATCTCTCCCCCACAAGACGCATTTTTCTAAGGGTGGGAAGAGTAAAATTGTGAGGGGCTTGGAGCCCAAAGTAGACAATATCTATGGGTGGGTGGTCTAGGCTATTATAAATGATATCAGAATTAGTGTCTGAATCGTTGTGCCAGCTAGGCTGGGACCTAAGGGGGTGAAGAGAGCAAAACCTTGAGGGGCTTGGAACCCAAAACAAACAATATTTATAGGCAGATAGTTTGGGCTATTATAAATGGTATCAGAGCCAGTACCCGAATCGTTGTGTCAGCTAGGCTGAACCCTAAAAGGGTGGAGAGAGTAAGATCCCACATTGGTTGGAGAGGAGAACAAAGTATGCCTTATAAGGGTATAGATACCTCTCCCTCATAAGATGCATTTTCCCAAAGGCTGGAAAACCAAAACCGTGAGGGGCTTGGAGTCTAAAGCGGACAATATCTATAGGCAGGTGGTTTGGGCTATTACAAATGGTATCAGAGCCAGTACCAGAATCATTATGCCAGCTAGATTGGGCCCTAAGGGGATGGAGAGAAACATCGCTTTCCTCTCCAACCGATATGAGATCTCACAATCCACCCCCCTTAAGGCCCAACATCCTATGCTGGCACAACGGCTCGGGAACTGGCTCTGATACCACTTGTAATAGCTTAGATCACCCATCCATAGATATTGTCCGCTTTGGGTTGTCCCTAGGGCTAAGGCCTTTACGATTTTGCTCTTCCTACCCTTGGAAAAATGTGTCTATGGTGGAGAGGTATCCATACCTTTATAAGGCGTACTTCGTTCCCCTCTCCAGCCGGTGTGAGATCTTATCATGCACCTCCTTAGGTCCCAGCATCCTATGCTGGCACTTTAGGTCAAAAACTAGCTTTGATACCATTTGTAACAGCCCAAACCACCCTCTTATAGATATTGTCCGCTTTGGGCTGCCCCTCGAGTCATGCGCCTCACGGTTTTGCTCTTCTCGCACTAGGGAAGACGTGTTTTAGGGGGAGAGATATCCATACCCTTATAAGGCGTACTTTATTCCCCTCTCCAGCCAATGTGGGATCTCACACCTACAATTTGGAATTGAAGCATCAGGAGAGTAAGGCATTTGAATAATACTCGAGGGCCTTGCAAGATGATAGTTCCTCATTGTTTCAAAAAGAAAGGATTTCCGAAATTCAAGAGGGAGATGTAAACACAAAATTCTTACATAATTCCATCCTTGTTAGGAGAAATATTAATAAGATACTCAACTTGCTTGATGGTGTTAATCGTTTGGTAACAAATAGCCATCCCATTTATAAGATGATGTATGACCACTAAAAGGGTATTTTTAGGTTAAGCCATACATCTCATTGTGATTCTCAGACCATAACAGATCTTTTTTGTGCTTCTACTCCTTTAAATGTTGATTTATATTAAGGAGCTTCAAAAACCTACCTCAGCGTTGGAAAATAAAAACTATCTTTTTAGTATGAATATGAGGAAAGCTCTTATTCCTAATGGCTTCAATGTTTATTTGTTTCAATATAATTGGGATATCACTGGTGATTTAACTGTTCATGTGTTTCAGGAGCTTCTATCTTAAGGGAGAATGTTAAGGAGCTAAATTCTTCTTATATTTGTCTCATTCCTAAACTTTCCAATGTTGTCAACCTTATAGATTTTTGACCAGTATCCTGTTGTAATACTATATACAAAGTAATCTCCAAGTTGCTTGGGAATATACTAAAAAAAATTTAACAAAATCTTGTCCATCACTCTCAAAATGCCTTTATTCTTAGCAAATCAATCTTTGACAGCGTCTTATTAACACATGAGTTATTAAGGGAGTATAAGTTAAAAAAATCAATCAAAAGTTGTGTCATTAAAGTTGATTTTTCTAAGGCTTTTGATACCATTAGATGGGACTTTATCATGAGCTCCCTTGAGTGGTTTGGATTCACTAGTAGTTTCATTTCTTAAATAGATGCCTGTATTTCTACCATTACTAATCAATGGTAATCCCACTCCACATTTCAGGGGAACCAATGAGATTAGGTTAGAGGATCTCCTTTTCCCTTATCATTTTGTGGTTGCTTTGGAAATTCTTACAAGGTTTATTTTGAAAAATACTCAGAACTGCTCCAATTTCAAATATCATTACAAAAGCAAAGCTCTAGAACTTACTTATCTAAGTTTTATAAATGACTTGATATTGCTTTATAGGGCTGACAACTCATCTATTTCAAATTTGTTCAACTCTACTAAGGTGTTTTTGTAGGTTTTTAGGTCTTGATATTAACTTTAAAATAGTTTGTTGTTTTTGTTATTTGATGTTAATTTAACTACAAGAGTGGAGTTATTGATAGGCATGAATGTTCACCGTCTACTTTTAAGTATCTGGGGAGTTCTTATTTTTTCTAAGAAGTTAAGTTACTAAGACTATCTCCCTCTTTTGGAAAGGTATAGAAAAAGAATAAACCCCTGGCAAAATTAGTCTCTATCTTATGCAGGGAGATTTGTACTCATTACCTTTGTGATGAGAAACCTTCATATTCACTAGAGCTCCCATTTATTCTTGCCTAGAAGGATCAATAAGGAGCTTATGAAAAGCATTAAAAACTTCCTATGAACTAGTACTACTAACAATTTTAGAGGAGATAAAATCAAATGGGAACATCTTTATTAGAACAAAAAGGATGGGATCTGGAGCTCACTTCTTTGCAGAAGAGCAAAACCTTGTTAGTTGCTAAGAGAATTTGGAGATTGTTCACAGACAAGCAATCCCTTTGGTCCAAGTGGATCAATGAAGTATACCTCAAGCATTCCAATTTTTACCAGTTAGATGAGAGGAAAGAATATTCTTAATTTTTCATTCATAAGCTTAGAAAAAGGCAAACTAGCTTATATAAGGAATGGTCTTTTCTGTTAGTTTTGGTTTGATAATTGGTCTTTACATAGCCCTCTAATTCTAAAAAAAGAAGTTTCCTTCCATTAATAGAATTCTTACTCAATCTCAAGTGAAAGAGATTATTCAACATTCAACATAATAATTGAATCAATGCTTTTAGAGGTGGTGAAAAAGTTAGATCATAT
>JANZLX010187149.1:0-11913 GCA_025531955.1 Erythroxylum orinocense
TTTAAACGGATATGCAAGTTCGTTTAACGGACCTTCTTAGGTGGATTTGGACCCTTTTCCAAGCACATGTTCGTTAAACAGACATGCAAGTCCGTTTAACGGACCTTCTCAGACGAATTTGGGCTGTTTGGCCAGTGTATGTCCGTTAAACGGATATGCAAATCCGTTTAACGGACATCGTCAGATCAGCTTCAGTGTTTTACAATTTTGACCAGTTTAGAGGTCGAATCTCGCTTCGAGACCTCTAATATGAGTTGTAGATCTCGATGTCTTCTTTCCAACGGTTCAAAAACGAAATCAATCGGAAAATTGTAGGAGAAGTTATGGCATCCGTGCCAAGACATGTTTAGTTAGAGTTAGGGCTTAAACATGTTGGATTCTTTCAACCCTAACGCCTTCGTTCGACCTCCAAATTGAGTGATTCTTGAGGCATTGGATTTCTAACGCGTTTAGCTACCTCCCCTCAAAATTTGGTATCTTTTGGTTTTAAAATTGAAAGGCTTGATTTAAAGCAAGTAGGGGTTCGTTGAGATAACCCTAAGTTGGCACCCGCTAACGCTTTTCGTAACCATTTCAGATGGTTGGGCTCCGGAAATATGGTCCAACACTTTTGGTTGGGCTACAGGAACGGGGTCCAATAATTCTAGTTAATACACACCAGAAGTTATCCATAGATACTGCAATTTTCTTAATTCAGTACCTAGTGGAGCTAATGTTTGCTGCTTAAATAATGTAGTTGATGTCAGTATTCCTACTTGACATCAAAGATTGGGGCATCCTTTAGACATTGTACATAAACATTTACCCTTTATGAAAGCGATTAAAATTTTTGTTGATTGCAGTATTTGCCCTGTTGCAAACAAATCAGATTACCTTTTACACAAAGCAATAGTAATGCAAATAATATTCTTGAATTAATTCATGTTGACATATGGGGACCATATAAACATTCTAGCATGATAGGAGCACATTATTTCCTCAATGTGGTAGATAATCTAAGTAGATGTACATGAACTTTTTTGATGAAACATAAGAGTCAAACTGCATCCATTTTGAAGAATTTTATTGTCGTGGCTAATAATCAATTTTAGAAATCAGTCAAGAGAGTTAGAACTGATAGGGGTTTAGAGTTTGTGGGAGAGAAATGTCAACAGATTCTTAGAGATTTTGGAGTTATACAAGAAAAAACCTGTGTCTGCATGCCTCAGCAAAATGGAATAGTAGAAAGGAAGCATAGATCTATACTCCAATTAGCAAGATCCTTGATGTTTTAATATATAATTCTGATAAAATTCTGGGGGGAAGCCATCTTACATACTGCTTTTCTTTTAAACAGATTACCTACAATTATCCTACATTGAAAAACTCCCTGTGAAATTCTGCACAAAAGGGAACCCTCCTTTGATAACCTCAAATGTTTTGGATATCTATGGTTTACAACAAATACCTTACCTCACAAAGACAAGTTTTCTCCGAGAGCTTTTAGGAGTGTTTTCTTGGGGTATTCACTAGGGCAAAAGGGTTTAAAGCTTTATGATCTAGATAACAATAAAATGGTTGTTTCTGGAGATGTTACATTTCATAAACTCATTTATCCTTTTGCAACCAAGGAAGACTATATAATTATGGGCCCATGTAGTCAAGTTCCTTTACCTATTATACCTGACAACCTAAATGAATTCACGGAGGAGGATGTTATATGTGATAATCCTATTGAGCATACAGAAGTTGAGAATGGTGATGATCAGTTGCAAACCAGTAAGTCACCCTCACCTACACCCACAACTGAAACAGCTCCCATTAGACATAGTACAAGATTGAGAAAACCTACAAGTTGGATGAATGATTATGTGTCAAATGTTGAGCATGGTATATCAAGCTACCAAAAACCCCTACATGTCAACAAACTTACCAGATACACTCCTTCTACCTACCCATACATTATACTGAAACACCTGTCAAATGCACATATATGTTTTGTTGCAAATTTGTCTGAAATGCAAGAGCCAACATCGTACTAGGAAGCAAAAGTCAATCAAAAATGGGTGAAAGCTATGAATGAAGAAATTGAGGCTTTAGAAAAGAACAAAACATGGTACATCACTGATTTACCCATAGGTAAGAAGCTTATAGGTTGCAAGTCGGTCTTTAAGGTGAAACTAAAGGAAGATGGGAAAGTTGACATATTCAAGGCAAGATTGGTAGCAAAAGGCTATAATCAAATTAAAGGGATAGATTTTTATGGAATTTTTTCACCTGTGGATAAGGTAGTGGCTGACATAATTTTCTTTTCCATTGCTGCATCAAAGTCATAGAGTCTACACCAACTTGATATTAACAATGCATTTTTGCATGATTATTTGCATGAAGAAATTTTTATGGCATTTCCAGAAGGTTATGATAAGGCTAAACCAACTTAAGTTTGCAAATTAAGGAAATCACTATATGGCCTCAAACAAGTCTCTAGACAATGGAACACAGAAATGACAACGAAATTGCAAGAGTATGGTTTTAAGCAATTAAGTCATGATAATTGCCTTTTTATCCTTTCTAAATACAATATATTACTAGCTTTGCTAGTGTATGTAGATGATGTTTTGATTACAGGAAATTCCGAAGGAGAGATTACAGTAGTCAAATCTTTTCTGGATGATAAATTTACCATCAAATATCTTCAACATGCAAAATACGTCCTCGGTTTAGAAATCACAAGGTCTGGAAATGGTATTTATGTTATCCAAAGGAAATATGCACTAGACTTGATTCAAGATGCAGGGTTGATGGGAAGTAAACCTACTGCCGCACCATTAATGAAGGGGCACAAGATGAGCATTGATGATGGTCCAAAGTTAGAAGATCCTTATTCATACCGACAGTTAGTGGGAAGATTACTCTATTTGGGATACACAAGACCTGATTTGGCTCATGCTACACAGCAGCTTAGCCAATACGTGCATGATCCCAGACAGCTTCCTTTTAAGGAATACTTGGCATGTTTTGAGATACATCAAGAACAATCCTTCCTTAGGACTGTATTTTCTAGCAAACAATTCGTTAAGATTAAAAGCCTTTTGCGATGCAGGTTGGGGATCCTGTATTGATAGTAGAAAATCACTAATAATGTACTGCATTTTTCAGGGAAATTCCCTTGTTAGCTGTAAAACAAAAAAGCAGACCACAGTGTCAAAATCCTCAGCTGAAGCAAAGTATAAATCCATGGCTTCAACAGTTTATGAATTGCAGTGGATATCCTATCCTGAGAGATTTTCAGATTCCAGAATCACTTCCTATACCTCTTCACTATGACAATCAGACTGCATTACATATAATAGCCAATCCAGTTTTTCATGAAAGAACTAAACATCTAGATATTGATTGCCATATTGTAAGGGAACAATTCAAGCTAGGATTCATTTCACCGAGAAAGGTTCCTTCAACTCAGCAATTGGCAAATTATTTCACGAAGGTTCTTAGAGATCCATTGTTTAACAAGTTGGTTTCCAAGTTAGGCCCTTGTGATTGTTATCAGACCTTAACTTGAGGATGGGATGTTGAAATATGAAGTTTTTTTCATCAGATAGTTTTTATTCCTTTTCTCTCACATGGTAGTTAAGTTTGTTATTCTTTGTTTGGGTGTACATATTCTAGATCTTTCTTATGATAAGGTGTAAATAATGAGCTATACTTTTCTTTCTTATAAGCACGCAATCTTCGTGCTTGTTTTGATATATATATATATATATATAATCTTTGCACACGTTAAAAGTAATGAAGAGAAAACTTTCTCATCTATTATATATCCTCTTCTTCATTCTGTTTTCTTCTTCAATGGCATAAAATTAAATCTGTCATTGTTTTCCTTCTTACTCATAATTTGTTTAAACAAGTCCTGCAATTTTTGAAGATTAAGTCTACGATCCAATTCTATATCATCCACTTTTACTCCTTATTAGTTATATCTTTCATATTTGAATCAATTAACTAATAAAATCAATAATTTAGAATTAAATAATGAATTCAATCATGAGATAGTGTGGAAGTTATGTTGAGAGTCAACCTAAACCATGAGGGTCACCTTTTAAGGCAAAGTTACAAATTGTTCTCTCATCTTAATAATATCCTACTATTCTTTCTTGTAATTTGAAGTTTCATTTGCATAATTTCTACTTTGTTTTATACAAATGATAGTAGACCTTAAATTTTGCATAAAGCCAAAAATCTTGACAATTGTTTTGACCCAACCGAAATAATCCATACTGCTTTTATTTTTAAATGGTTACAGTAACATAGCTACCGATTTGGGATAAGAAAGATTTGAAATATTAGTGCTCGATGGCATCAATCTTTAAACGTATTTTAGTGGTATTGCGGTTGGATTAGCTGCACTCTGGTTATGATGTTTTTTGCGACATGTTTATATGTTCTTTTATTAGATACATTATTCATAGTTTGAATATAATATTTGATATTCCTGAAAATGTTACAGATGCATAACTCCACATGCCTTTAAATACTGTACGAAGGTTTCCGACTAGTTTCAATTTGGACATGATAGTGGCATGTGAAAACTGAAGAGCCAATTTGTGGCCTCTCTTTCAAGCATATGTATTATGTTTGTGCGTGATGGCCATGTATTGTGTAGATGAGTCGTTTATATGGTTTTGGATAGGAATCCATCAACACTGGTATCATTTTTCTTTCAGGGTTCTAAGTTATTCAAAATGCCCAAGTTTACAAACATTCAACCTAGAGAAGGATCACATAAGTATGCTTGTATTGTACGAGAGAAAACCTCCAATTAAAAAAGATGCAAGTCATCCCTAAACATTTTTATAATATATTTACATTAAAATTTGTTGTTATTTATGACATCAATTTATAAAGCCCACAAAAACCATCTCAACCTATAAAAGTGAAAAGAGAGTACATACATTCTGACAACAGATGAGCAATAAAAAAACCAAGGAAAAATATTCATTCTCCTTCTTCTCCTCCATTTTTTCAGTCAATAAGTGTACAAAAAGCCTCGTTGAGTATGGGAGATATTAGTATTATCTCATTTGATAAAGTTTTTTCAAATGATGTAGTAGGTTATTACTATAACTTCAGCTCGAGTTGATTCTAGAGTGTACCGCGACTATAAGTGGATCTGTAAGATATGTGCAGTAGAGTTTCGAGGCACTACTAATCCTAAGGAGAATGAGGTATGATAAGAGTAGATAGAGATAGATTTAGATTGTCTTGAGTGTACCTTGGAAAGAAGATTGCAGTACATTGTTTCATTATTCCAGGACAGCGTAATGACTTAGTGGAAATCAGTGGAGAGATCTTATAAGTCAAGAGAGATGACTTGGCAAGAGTTTCAAAGATATTTTAGACAGAGACAAATACAATTCGTAGATATATAGGGATTAAAAGAAGATGGAGTTTATGAGTTTGTATCATATGGAGATGTCGGTGGCAGAATATGAGGTTCGCTTTGTGACTTTGTCTAAGAACTCATTGGAGGCTTATGCAAATTCAGAGGATAAATGTTACCGATTTGAGTGAAGTCTAAGAATGGAGATTCATTTGGGTTTAGGAGTCGCTACTTATGATTTCCAGAAGTTATTAGAGATTGCACTCAAAGTTGAGGATGTGATAGAACGGGGCAGAAGGAGAGGAGAATGAAAGAGGTAACCAAAAGTCATTATGGAGAGGAGAGTCAGTCTATTATGTAGGGAGTTAGTCATTCATAGTCTACTGGTGCAAGGGAATCTAAGAGAGATAGTGTTACATCGAGCAAGAGGGGTAGGAGTTGGAAGGAATTTAGGATAACATAGTACTACTAGTGTAACATCAGTAAAGTTACAAAAGGGAGTTAGTTATAGGTTCATAGGACCTTTTAGTAGAGGACTTGGAGGGGTATTGACTTATGCTACTTACGGGAGAGTTTAGAGAGGACCTTATTAGTACCGGTCAATACCGGGTACTATTTCGGGTAATTTTTTAAAGTTATAAAATAGTCCCTAAATTTTCTTATAATTACAAAATAGTCTCTCAATATATTGTAATGTATAATTTATAATTTAACATCAACCATGTCTCCAGAAATCATAATAATAGATATTTAAAATAAAAATAATTTATTTATTTTCTTTTTGAAAAGTGAATAAAGTATTGTATTTACTATAGCACAGCTATCCCAAGAGTTACAAAAGTACCAAGATAGTCAAGGTGTATTAACCTTGTCTATCTAAGTTCAGATGGAAGTTACAATACAAGAAATATAAATCTAGCTACTTTATACATAAAAGTTTGTACAACATCCACCTATCAAAGATTCCACTTGGTTCTTATACGAGGGGTAATCATATGAACAACTTTCCTGGCTAGTATATCAACTCGATTCTAGTTCAATATTTTGTCAGCTAGTTGATATTTGTCGTCTTCAACTTGTTTGTATACTTTACCATTCCTCTCTTTCCATAACATGTATATAGTAGTGGTAAAAGTGACGCTGAGAAGGATAACATTATCCTTACTTAGTTTAGAATGAATTATAAACCACCTCAATGTAGGCTCCCAATCATAAGTGTTGCTCACCGCATCCACCATGTATTGGATCCTGCTCTATATGGATTTGGAAAATTCACAATCAAAAAACAAGTGGTCTGTATCCTCATCTACATTGTGGAAAAGTACACATCTTGTATCAATCATATTGAACCACCTACACTTGGTTCTGAGCCTATTTTTGATTGCTAACTAAGTAATGAATGAAGCTTTCGGGGTGTAAAGAGTTCGTCCATAACAAATTGTACCAAGGAACCTTCATGCTCTCGTTCCTAAATATTATATGGCAAAACTCTTGTTCCTGAATATTTAAAAGATCATTTCATCACCGTACAAATATAAACTTAAGAATAATATAAAGTATTTAAAATATTACAATTTTATCATATAATAACCAATAATTATATCAAAATATCAAATAAAAAGGATAACAAGTATCTATAACTCTTTAGCAATTACAATTTACAGCAAGAGTTCATATCGAGGAAACAACCAACTAGAAGTGAAACCTGAAAGAAACATATTTAAAATTATATTTATATTGCATATGTAGAATTTAATTGAAAATCAAATATAAGTGAAATTAAAATAAGAGGAGAAATAAAAATTTGATACAAAATCTTCATCATTGAAAGGAGCCTCATCATCACCATCATTTAAAATTCATTGCACCAAATGCCATGTCAATACTTTCTCATCTAATTTTATCTTCTAAGTCACTCTCATATATCAAACGTGGTTCCTCAGAAACCCAATCTGTCAAAAGATTGATATGATCAAGGCAAATTAGATCTAAATAACAACTTGTTTTATTATGAGTCTTAATAAATAATGAAATCAAATTATTACGAAATTGTATCCAACTTAATAATGATAATAACATATCTTTCCTAAAACTTTAAATTGTATCTAACAAAGTCCAATTCGTTCAATCTTTTATACTATAATCTATTCCTATTCTTGGAATGGATAAACTCAAATGTGTTCCAATTCCTTTCACACCCTGTTGCACTCACATATTGACTTATCTAACTACAAACCTTTGTAATTCTGAAACATCTCTTTCGAATTGATCCCACCAAGCAACTGTAATTCCTATGACAACAGAAGATCATTATAATAAAAATAAAGTGATAATTAATTTTTAATAAGTAACAAAAGTGAAAAAAAACCTAGATTAAGTTTGCCTCTTTGACGAATAGCAAGTGGCATCCTTAAATCACCATAAACATCTTTATAAATCTCCATTTTTTAGCTTAAGAGATCTTGCATCATCTCATAAGTAACAATTTTTGTAATAGATACTAGCATTCTTCTAGTAACTTCGACTTTATTTGTAAAACTTGGTTTGAAATGGGCTCTAGTATTAAAAAATGCCTCAGTTGTAGGCAACAAAGAGTAAAGTTGCTTTTCTTATCTCTCCCTCGCCAAAGGATCACAAAATTGGATGTCAAATTGACATTGAGACCCACATTCATTATCTTCAAGTATAATTTTAGAAACCTCCAATCCGGTATTAGACCTAGCATATTAATATGTAACCCTCTTATCACTTATAAACATTTGTCTCAACTCTTTATTCATTAAAATAAAACACTGAAGTGATAAGAAATTAGTTACATTTCTTGTAATATCAAGACGATATAAATTCCTACCATTTTTGAAATCCTTTATCATTAAATTCAATACTCATGCACGATGGTATATAAACTTGGTCGCCTTTTTTGCTTTCTGCACAATCTCATTAATAATAAGAAAATATCTAGCATCTCCTATATTTTTCAATATCATATTAATGTAATATGTAGCACAAGGGGTCTAAAAAAAGAATTATACCTATTTTACAATCTTTTTCAATCTGTTTTATAAGTGGAATCATTGTCAGTAATTACTTAAAAAATATTTTCTGGCTCAATTTCATTAACGACTTCATTAAACATCTAAATAGAGTATTAACATTCCTATCAATAATAAATGCATCGATAGACTTCAAAAACATTGTCCCTTTTACATAATAAACTAAAAAATTAATAATACGTTCCTATCTTCTATGAGTGAGCACCCAAAAGTACTCTTGTTGGCCCCTGAATTTTTTTAATTATAAGCTTGATTATATTAATTTTGGGGTCTTGCTAGACTAGTCATGTTGGAATTGATTAGCATGCTAATGTGAGTAAGATAATATGACATAGGCTAAGGGCTTTGAACTATTAAAGTTGTGGGAGAGTGTAAGGCCAATTTTGGCAAGTCACTTAAGTTTAAAAACCATAAGGCATTAAAAGAAGGACAAGGTGGTCTTTTCGTAATCATTAAAGGTAAAATGGGGAAAAGAAGTGTTGTCTTCCTCTTAAAAAGGGGGAAAACGAAAATGGAAGAGGAAGAAGTTAAATAACAAGTCAAAGAAAGAAAGAAGAGAGGTTTGGTGGTTGAGAGGAAAGAAGAGAGTTGAGCTAGGGTTCCATCTTTTCTAATCCTTCTAGAGAGATTTATGTGTTGTGTAAGAAGGGGAAAAGGTTGAGGAAGATAAAAGCTTTCTTTTGAACCAAGCATTTTTTTCATTTGGTGAAGATTTGAGGAGAGAGCATTTAAAGGCTTTGGATTTTTGGAAGGGTTTTAGTTTCAAGAGCTTAGTATATGCATAGGTTTAAGTACTCTAGGATCAATTTATACATAAGTTTCTTTGGGTTCTCATTTGGAAATTCCTATTGATTTTAGGAATTGTATTTATGTTAAAAAAAGGAATCAAGAAGGACGAGGGGAGCAAGAGGAGAGGCATATTCAAACAAGCCATAATCAAGGACTTCAAGGTGGGTTTCACTTTTATAGTTAAGTAATAAGCAAAAAAAAAGTTTTATGCCAAGAAATGATAGTAAATAATTTTGTAGCTACCTCATTCATGTGCATTTAATGTTTTTAAATGTTGTAAGATTGTGCTACATGCTTATACATGATTTGTGTGATGATTTATTAAAATTTGATTTTAAAATAATTCTTTGAAATGATGCATGATTATGAAACCATACTTTTGGAAATAGTTTTTAAGATATAACAAGCATGTGAAAAGCAAGTTTTCAAGAGAATGTGCTATTTTAGGCATCAAGCTTACAAGATTTTGAAATCTATGTGTTATGTGGACTTGTGGTAGTCCCTCAAGAACTATCACGTGCACGTTGACCCAAGTATAAGCTTCTCCTGCCTACTCGCTAGTGGCATGGAGCTCCCTTAAGGACTCACTCAAGAATTCATGACTACACAGGACCATTATATTGGAAATGTGTAGTGCGTCATGTTTGGGACTTACCTAAACCATTTGATATGTTTATGTGTTCATGACAAGTTGATATGAGTGATGCATTCATGATTTGCATACACATGAATTTCTGCATTGAAAATGATGTATAAATGTTTTTGTTTATTACAAATTATAAAATTGTTACCCATAGGCTCTAAGCTCACCCCCAATCTCCTCCCACACATTTAGGTGATGAGCAGGATTTCAAGTAAGTCAAGGGGCAAGGCAGCACTCCTAGTTTTGGTTATTTTGTATTTAAAGCAAGTTTTGTAAAGCAAGGCTTTAGTTGCATTTTGAGCAAATCATGGTTCATGTATCTTTTGTATTTTAGGATTTTGATGTATTAAGGTATTTGCGGCTTGGAATGCCCACTAAAGCTTTGTAAAATTTGTCTTTTGTTGCAAATGAGATATGCTTACATTTTTGTTCATGACTCTCTCAAGTTTGTACGTTGTTTTTTTTTAAAGTTTTCATAAGGAAAAATTTGTGTTCTGACTTCAGGGGAACATCTGGATTAATCTAGGTTGATTTAGGCAAATGTGTCTTCTAGAAAGTTGTAGGTCTTTCTTTTATCTTTCTAACGGTATATAGTATGAAATTTTTGGGCATCTAAGCTTAAAGTTATGGTCCTTATAAGGGAAGATGTATCTTCTGCATTTTGCTTCTTCTATGTTTTGCTTCTTCTGTGATGACTTGTCGTCTATGTTTTGCTTCTTCTGTGATGATGTGGTGTTTATGTTTTGCTTCTTTTGTGATGACGTGTCTTCTGTGATGTCGTGTCGTCTATGTTTTGTTTCTTCTGTGATGACATGTCTTCCATGATGATGTGTCGTCTATGTTTTGCTTCTTCTGTGATGACGTGTCCTCTGTGTTTTGTTTCTTCTGTGATGATGTGTCGTTTGTCTTTTGCTATCTTCTATCTTCTGCTCAATGTTTGACCTTGTAGACGATAGAATCAGGCTTCAAGGTCTTCATGAAAGTTGTAGATCTTGAAGTCCTCATTTGAACCATCTAAGGAACACCCCAATCTAATATCTGTAGGGAAAGTTATGGCAATTTTTTCCGTTAGTTTGCTTTTCGTCTGTACCTATCTTTTGTTCCATTTTTTTATTCTTTATAATATATAATCTGTCTTCTAGGTCTCCATAAAAATTATAGATCTTGAAGCCCTCTTTTGAACCACTTAAAGAACACACCAATCTGATATCTGTAAAGTTATGGCAATTTTCCTGTAACATCCCATCACTGATGGGGAGGTTAGAATAGTAATTTTGAGTGGTCAATAGGCGTTTAGAAATGCCTCTACATGTTCATGCATAATCTAGCATCCACATACACGTGAATAGTAAATCTTGCACATGAAAAATGACTGTCCATGCATTCATAATATTTCTCGGTATATTTGTTAATAAATGTGATTGTTATAAAATGTGGTTTGTGGATATGAAAAATTGAGATGGAGAGGGTCATTATGAGTTTTGATTTTTTGGAGAATTTTAGAAATTATTTTTCTAAAATTTCGGTGTAAGTTTTGGACTAGGAAAAATGCCAAGTGACAGACTAATTGGTTACCGGTAGTAAAAAAATTACTGTCCAATGGCACTGGAAATTAGATACATGATTTTAGGAATTATTGATTTGAGTCTTTGAAATTTTGGGGAAAAATTGAATTGGTATGGAACTAGCTACATGGTGGAGTTAAATGAAGGAACCAAGCTAAGGCTTTAAAATTTGGACACTTGTCACTTGTTCAACCATGTTATAAGCCATTAAAGTTTTTTTTTTAATTATAAGCATCCCCCTTTTTGGTCCTTACATTCACGACACTTACACATTGGAAGGCTATCTTCATTTATCTTATTACTAACTCTCATCTTCTTCTTTTCTTTCTCCACTCACGACATTGACAACCCTCACTCTCCATGTGATTTTTGTTTTATTCAACCCTAGTCACTTCAAGATCTTTGCCATCTCTTCATCTTGTTTCTAAAAAACCTAACCTAGCCCTCCTTGAAGAGATGATGATCGTGTATTATGGTGGGAGGTAGAGAGTTTGTGAGAAATGT
>JANZLX010187158.1:0-11912 GCA_025531955.1 Erythroxylum orinocense
ATTTCCTCTAATTTCATTTAAACCAAGCCTCATAGCTCACATGCACCAAATTTTAGGGTTCTAACCCGAAGTAGGGGGCGGGATGTTACAGTTGCGTCGCGACGTGTACTTTCTGATCACTCGCCGCGTCGAGATAATTGATTCACGCCGAGGAGAGCTAATTGATTCATGCCGCGGCGAGCTAATTGATTCACTCCGCGGTGAGCTTGTCCTTCATGGCGCGCTGCGACGTGTGTGAAGAAGCTCACGCCCTGCTGCCTAATTGATCCTTTTGACTCTTTTTTCCCTACAATATGAAATAACAATTTGCAGTATCAATTGTATTTAGAAAAAATTATAATGCAATTAACATCAATTTGTAACAATTTTACTACCAAATTGCATAAAATATAAGCTCACCATAAGGGACAAATTTAAGCACAAAATCACAAATTAAGAACCAAAAAGTATATTAACAACCATGAAAGTGTAGCTAATTTATATGATAAACTTGGGCTTAATTACTCAACCTGGAGTGCAGCATCTACCAACTACTGGTAGTCACAAATGTTGTGGATCAACACCTTCTCTTTGATCCCTAAATGAAGACCGCCCTCAAATTTGTGGCTCTTGTCCCCCTCATTTGCCACAATGTTGGTCGTATATCCGAAAAACTTAGTGAACTTCAACTCATACTCACTCACACTCAGATCCCTCTGTGTGAGATTAAAAAATTCTCTGGCCTTATCTTAGATATAGACCCTCGGGAAGTACTTCCTTCGAAAAGCTTCCAGAAAGTCCCTCCATGCAACACCCCACTACCATAAGGCAAATACCCGAATACCCTTAGGACATTCAAGTACATACCTTATGATAATGGTATGTTGGAGCAAAACATATCCGACTTAGACATAGCAATCCAACCTACATATGGTATCATCTAGCGTACTCGAAAGTCACGAATTTTTTTAAAAACCATTCAAGTCCATTCATTCATAAAGCTTACACTGTTACCATCAAAACTATTTACAAAACCTTATACGAATTTTTAGCAAAACTACAAAAAACTGCTAAAGCTCTTCTGGTCTCAGCTGACAGACCTTTGAGCCATAACTCTATCCAAAAGATTCCTTAAGTCCTGTCAAAGGATCTAGGTGTCCCGTCTTGTACCTGAAAAACCACATTGCAATTTTGATGAGTTTTGCAAATTCAATGAGTGAACCATCATTGATGAATTCACCGGATCATGAGCACACATCACATATTTCACAAACATTCATACACATATACATTTATGATTCAAAACTCACACAATAGGGTATAACATTTAATCATTTCAAACAGATCATAAATAAACAAATACATATGCATATGAGACTCTCATTCGTTCTTATTGTTATGACCGAATGCCTATCACAGACTTATTCAAATACTGGCCCATAGGGCTCAATCGGAACAAAATCACGGAGCATAGCTCTACATGCACACACATACATCGTATGAAATGCATCAAATCTGAATATGGCATGTATCACAATCACATATAATACTCAAACAAAACTCATAATCATCGGACCTAAGTCCAACATTCAACTTTCGTTGATAAATCACATAACAGTCAAAATTCCATAGCAACAAGGTCACAAATAAAGCACTTTCAATACATTCCCGAATATTGGTCTCCTCGGACAATTGAAGTCCGGAATCCATAAACATATCGCAAGCAGTTTAATAATATTGGAAACTAACGAAACAAATCAAAACAATCCTAGGAATTCATCTAGGTAGACTCACAGTACGTTCCCAAAAGCTATTGCCTGGATGGTCCGGCACTGTCCGCTTGCGTCCAATACGCTCCTCTAAAATGGATAAAACACGTTCACAAATATCATTTTTTTGCATAAGTACACAAGTGGTTCTTTTATACATATCAATATATAGAAGGTATGCACAATGCATGTTTTATGGCAATTCCGGGGTACAGATTTTCCTCTAAGACCCACATAAGTCAATTTCGATACTAAATCAGATAAAGTAAATGACCAAATTAGACAAAACTTCCTTCTATAAAGTTGTTCTCCCATTTCTTAGCTTTCTAATGACACCAAAATCATCTAATTTGGATCATTATACCAAGAGATATACTCAAAATATCTTACACTGTTCTTAAGTTCCGACAGAATTCTTACCTCAACTTCCAACCAAAAATTGAAAACCTTAGAGACAGAATTAAAGCTCCATTTCATCATAAAAGTTGTATCCCTATGTCTCTAGTGTACAAAAAAAAATAAAAAATCACCCAATTTGGACATCTACAGCAAAAGTTATGCCCAAAATACTAAAGTATGTCAGTGCTGGAAAAATGGAGTCTCGCTGCGATGAGGAGGTTGGCGTGCGCTGCGACGTTCGACGTGCAAACCCAAAAATCACCCGAAACTTGATTTTCCAACCTTTTTGATCCATATACTTCCCATCCTTCAAATATAATTCATATTAACACTAAAACATCTCTTCTACCTCATTTCTAAACTTATTCCAATCCAAAATCATTAACAACACATCAAACCCTTTCTTTGATCATTAACCAAACCATAAACCTTTACATAAACCATTCATCCACAACTTCCTACATGTACTCACTAAGTTTCTACTTCTAACTAACATCAAACATGCTTTAAGCATTCAAAAAGGGTATCAAAATTCACAATCCTAACCCTAGCATGGATAACGGGGTGTTACACTCCATGTCAGCACTGGAGGCATAGCCTGACTGTGGCGCACTAATTCCTACCGGTGGAGTTCATCCCCCTGCAGCAAGCTGACTGCATAGTTCAGTTTCTCTTCATCAGTACACTTCATCTAAATCAGGACTCTCTCTGTCCTCTTTAGCCATGCTTCTGCCTCTTCAGGGTTGGTAGTCCCATTGATGTCAATAGCCCCATACTTGGAGAGCTTATCATACTACCCACTCCTCTCCACTGGAGCTGGCACCGGCACTCGTGACCCTTGGCCCATGGCATAAGTGAAAGCCTGGGCAAAGGCTAGAAAGAACTGCGGATCGACAAATCGCATAGGAGGAGGAGGCGGTGGCACTTCATGCTGCACACTAGGTGCCTCAAAATCAGGAGTAAAGCGTGTCCCTGCGTCCTGTGAGACATGCGATTCATCCGTACTTCCCCGATGAGAGCTAGATCAAGTCAAAACTCCTCGAGTTCTTTTTCGAGGCAGTATAATCACTCCTTCAATTTAAAACTATTGAAAATCTTTAGTTCATGCACAATAGTTTCAAATCACATAAAGCAATTCAAAACAATGCAAGTTGTTCATTTAAAATAATGCATATGGTTCATGTAAAATAATGCATGTTCACCTCATACTAGAAAACGACCCACCTAGTTGCCTAGGAGATCACTAAACTTAGTTGCTCTGATACCATAACATGTTGGACCCCGTTTTTGGAGCCCAACATTCGGAGTCAATTTCCATCATTCCAACAAGGTGGGGTGCCCAAACCAATCAATCACCCAAATTACAACTTGACCTCTTCAAAAAAATTTTAGCTCTAGGTCTCTAGTTTGTTTTGAAGCAAGAATCATCTCAATTAGAGCTCTACAGCTCAAGATATACTTAAAAAGCTAAAGCATGTACATACTCCATTCATGCTCTCTCAACTGACTCGTCACTTTATCTTCATAAACTTATTCAAATCAACTCCAACAGATACCAATTCTCATGGAGAGAAAGGAAACGATGTTAGGAATCCATTGCTTAAAGAATCACTTCATTTGTAGGTCGGATGATGAAGTTATGCCCGAAAGAGTCGAACATGTTTATGCTCTCAAACAATATGTTCCTATCTTAGCCCGATTGCTATAACTCTTTCTATAGGAGTCAGATTGAGATTGTTTTAAAACTATTTGAAAGAGAACATCGAGATCTACAACTTTCATGAAGAACTCAAAGCAAGATTCGGACTCTAAAAGGATCAAAAATAGAATAGAAGAAGGAAGCAAAAAGTCAAACTAAGATGAAGCAAAAGTCAAGTTAAGAAGAAGATGACGTCATACTAAGATGAAGATGATGTCATAATAAAACGAGAAACTAAGACGAAGATGATGTCATACTAAGACGAAGATAACGTCATATTAAGACAAAAACTAAGACGAAGAACTAAGACGAAGATGACGTCATACTAAGACGAAAAACTAAGACGCAAAACTAAGACGAAGCTGATGTCATACTAAGACGAAGATGAAGTCATACTAAGACGAAAAACTAAGACTGAAGTAATCAAAAGGGCATAACTTTTACTATAGTTATCGGATTAAGGTCATTCTTAGACTGTTTTAAAGAAGACTTCTAGATCTACAATTCCATAAATACCTCGTAAATGATTTTTGCCTCTAAAAGGGATAAAATTTGCAATCAATGCAGCTATCCCGAAAGTTCACCCTATTCTGCAACACAAACTTTAAATGATCATAACTTTCCACTACGATATCCAAAACTTACAAACTTTATATTGTTGGAAAGCTGGAAAGATCCTCTATAACTTCCAAAAAGACACTTTTAACCAGTTCTTCCTATATCATTCCAGATGTTCCTTTGAATACAGAACACAATCCTACCCTTATGAAAAAATTGAAATAGCAATGTAAAAATTTGAAAAAGTCATAAACAACCCTAATGCATATGTATTTCATTCGCATCAAAATAAGAGTTTTACAACGCTTTAGCGGGCATTTCAAGCCACCTTGCAACATAATCCAAAATACAAACTTTTCAAAACGATAATTTCTTAAAATGCAACTAGAGCATTGTTTTACAAATTCAAATTTTCAAAAGATCAAAAGAACAAAATGGAGTGATGCCTTGACGCTCATCTCGATCACTCGCTAACTTGCTCATCACCTGCAAGTGGGAAGGAATGGGGGTGAGCTTAATGCTCGTGGGTAATAGTTTTATAATCGCAAATAAATAAAATCCCTTGAAGACCTTCATGATTATAGCAATTTATCATAAAATCCATAAAACATTTATATCTCAACTAGTCAAACCAAAACCACAATTCACATCAGTTAAACATTAATCAAACTTGTCAACACATGTAAACACATAAGTACATCATAATGGTTTGAGTGGATCTGTAACGGAACGTACTACACATTTCTCATACGGGTCCTATGTAGTCGTGAACAGAACGTACTATCGCAATCCCACAAAATGGTTTTACGTAGCTCTGAACTTATAGAAGTCCACGAGGGAGCTCCATGCCACTAGCGGGTAGGCAGGAGAGGGCTTTTTAATCAAGTGCACTTGACAAACAAAACAAACCACCACAAACCCACAAAACATGTTATTCATGAACTTGAAACATGTTGCCCATATGGCAAATTTTTGGAAACTTGATTTCATGAGCATGACATATGTCATATGCATTTCCATCATTATTTCACAATTCAATTATAAAATTCATATACAAACACATATGCTACATTCTCAAACCAACTTAAAGAACAATAAATGCCCATTTTCAAGGTAGTTGGAAATTATTTAATTCGATTTATTTGAAAGAAACTTTAATAACTTATTTACTCAATTACAAAAATGTCTCCCACCTTGATTTCCTTGGTTGAAAACTTATTCAAGGATGTGTCTTTTCTTGCTCCTCTTGCCTCGATTGCCTCTCTTGCCTCCCTTTATCAATGACAAAATTCCCAATTCAATAGAATTCAAATTGGAAAACCTACAGAACCTAAAGCATGAAATTGATCCTAGAATACCTAAACCCATATATTTCCTAAGGTCTTTGAACCAAAAGCACTCCAAAAATCTAAAACATTAAAAATCATTTACCTTGAATCTCACCCAACCAAAGGATGTCTTAGCTCAAATGGAAGCTTTAACCTTCCTCTCTCTTTTTCCCTTCTTGCTTAACCCCAAAATCCCTCTTGAAGGTTAAGAAAAGTTGAAGCCTAGCTTAGCCCTCTTTTCTTTCTCTTCTTTTCTCCCACATAACACTCTCTCTCTTCTCTTCTCTCCAATTTCATTTTTTGCTTCTTATAATTGAAAGACAACTCATTTCTCTTGCCTTTTAAACCATTAATGAATGCATAATGTCCCTTTTCCCTTCCTTCAAAGCCTTAAGACTTTCCCACTTAAGTGATTTTCCTAAACTACCCCTCATGCATAAGTTACCACCTTAACACTTTAATTCCTTAACTCATGTCACCTAATTTCATTCATGTTAACATGTCAATTAATTCCAACATAAATTTATCTAGCAAGATCCCCAAAATAATCTAATCACGCTTAATAAAAAAATTCAGGGGCCAAGACTTTAAGAATGAGCTTGGGTTGTGTTAATGCAAGGAGACAGGGTGATAGCTTATGCTTCATGGCAACTAAAGCCTTATGAGTTGAATTACCCGACTCATGATCTCAAATTGACATCAGTAATTTTTTCCCTAAAGATTTGGAGACATTATTTGTATAGGGTTCAGAAGAAGGTTTTTACAGATCATAAAATTTTCAAGTACTTATTGAGCCAGAAAGAGTTGAATTTGAGACAGAGAAGGTGGTTAGAGTTTCTCAAGGATTATGATCTACTGATTGAGTATCTTCCAGGGAGGGAAAATGTAGTGACGAATGCATTGAGTAGAAAATCCTTAATAGCCGACGTTCAGACAATTTATCTGCCGTTATTAGAAGGGATGGCTAAGCTTAGGATAAGTTTGAAACAGCAGGAACCTGAGTGTATTGATGCTACTTTCAGAGTGAGATCGATACTCAGAGAGAAGGTTAGGGAGTTACAAGCACAGGATGTAGAATTGAGTAAGCTCCGAGAAAAAATTCAAAATGGCAAGAAATCTGAAGTGGTAGTGAGGGATGATGGACTTATGGTTGTAGGAAACAAAATTTGTATTCTGAATGTCAAGGAGGTAAATGATGAGATACTTGACGAGGCACAAAATACACCTTATGCTATAAACTCAAGTAGCACTAGGACATACAGAGATTTGAGAGAGCATTTTTGATGGAAAGGCATGAAGAGAGACATAGCAGAATATGCAAGCAAGTGTCTAGTGTATCAGCAAGTCAATGCTGAACCCCAGGCACCTTCAGGCAAGTTAAGACCATTGTCTATCCCTGGGTGGAAATGGCAATGGGTAACTATGGATTTTATGATAGGTTTGCCTAAGACCAGTAGAAAGCATAACACTATATGGGTTATTGTTGATCGTTTGACGAAGTCAGCCCATTTTCTAGCGATCAAACAAACTGATTCTTTGCATATGCTAGCAAAGAAGTATATTGATGAGATAGTGAGACTGCATGGAATTCCTGACTCTATAGTTTCTAACAGAGATCCACGGTTTACTTCGAGATTCTAGGGAAGCTTATAAGAGGATCTAGGAACAAAGTTAAAATTTAGCACTGCTTTCCATCCTCAAACAGATGGCCAATCTGAGAGGACCATTAGGGTCCTTGAGGGAATGCTCAAGGCATGTGTTATGGATTTCAAAGGAGCTTGGGATGAACATTTTCCATTGGTTGAATTTTCTTACTTAATAATTCATACCATTCAAGCATTCAGATGGCTCCTTATGAAGCATTGTATAGGAGGAGATGTAGAACTCCTGTATATTGGGATGGAGAAGGAGAAAGGAAACTAATAGGACCATAGTTGATTCAAATGATAGTTGACAAGGTCAAGTTAGTTAAACAAAGGCTTAAAGCAGCTCAGGATAGAATGAAAAGCTATACTGATGCATACCGAATGGAAATGGAGTATGAAGTCAGTGAGAAAGTCTTCTTTAAGACATCTCCTTGGAAATGAGTTGTGAGGTTTGGCAGGAAAGGCAAGTTAAGTCCGAGATAAGTGGGTCCTTATGAAATTCTTGATAGGATTGGACCACTAACTTATAGGTTGGCACTACCATCGGAATTATCACAGATGCATGATGTCTTCCATGTTACCATGTTAAGGAGGTATTGATCGGATCCCTCGCACATCATTCACACCACTGAGGTTTAGTTGAGAGATGATTTGACTTATGAGGAGAATTCTATGGAGAAATCATTCCATTGAAGAGGCCACGTGGGAGCCCTTGGGAGCCATGAGGGAGAAGTATCCACAACTCTTCAATGGTTCCTGTAAAAATTTCAAGGATGAAATTTCTTGAAAAGGGGGAGAAATGTTGGTACCCAAATTTTTTTCTTTAATTAGGCATGATTTAAATAAATTTTGAGATTTTGGTAGATTAATTATTTTTGGAGTTATTACTTTGTCTCAAAGTTAGTAGACATGGATTCATTAAATTGTAGTGGTAAGAATGCATAAAGGGAAAAGTTGGCAAGTCACTTAAGTTTAAATAGAAATAAGGCATAAATGGAGGGAAAAGTAGACATTTTATGCTCATTAAAGGTATAATGGGAAAAAGAAGAGTGGTCTTGCACTTGAGAAAGAAGAAAAACGAAAATAGAGAAGGAATGAGAGAAAATAAGAAGACAAGAAGAGAGGAAGTGATATTTAGGTGGTTTGAGAGAAAAGAAGAGAGTTGAGCAAGGGTTTCATCTTTTCTAAGCTTTTTAGAGAGATTTTAAGGTTGAATAAGAAGTGAAAAAGATAGAGGAAGATAAAAGCTTCCATTTAAGCCAATAATCTCTTCATTTGGTAAAGATTCAAGCTCAGGTATTACTTAATCTTTTGGAATTTTGGAGGGTTTTGGCTCATGAAACTTAAAAAATGCATGGGTTTAAGTTTTCTAGAAACAATTTCATTGAATATGTTTTGTGAGTTTCAATTTTTGCAATGCTATTGAAGTTGAGATTTTTGCCTATGAAAAGGGAATCAAGAAAGACAAGAGGAGCAAGAGGGGAGGCACATTTGAGCAAGTTATAAGCAAGTAATTAAGATGGGTTGCATTTTTATAATTAAGTAATGAAGCATTAATGTCTCTTTCAAGAAATGGAAATAAATTATTTCAACTAATTCTAAAATGTGCATTTAATGTTATTTGAATGCTTTGAGAATGTGTTGCATATGTTGTATATGAATTTTGTTTGATTTCTGAAAGGATATCAAGCTTAAGAAGTCAGGTTTCCAAAATGTGCCTTTTAGGTAGTATGTTTTACAAGTCATGAAAAACATATTATGTGGGTTTGTGGTGGTCCCCTAAGTTAAGTCAAGTGCACTTTGACAAAAGACTTTTCTTACCTGCCAGCTTGTGACATAGAACTCCTTTATGGACTCCCATAATTTCACCGCTACGCAAGACCATTATGTAAAAATGCATAGTTTGTTCTATTTTTGGATTCACCTGAACCACTTTTGATGTGCTTATGTGCTCATGATATGTTGACAAGAGTGATGTATACATAATTTGCATTAACGTGTTTTTACAATGAAATGATTATGTCAATGGTTTTGCTTATTACAGATTATAAAATTGTTGCCCAAGAGCTTTAAGCTCACCTTTATTCTCCTCCATATATTCAGGTGATGAGCAAGAGATCGAGTAGTCAAGAGCCAAGGCATCACTCCACTTTTGCAATGTTTTTGCAATTTAAGCCAATCTTGCAAAACAAGGCTTTAGTTGCATTTTGAGCAAATTATTTGCATGTATCTTTTGTATTTTGTGATTTTGAGTTATTGATGTATTTGTGGCTTAAAATGCCCACTAAAGCTTTATAAAGCTCTTATCTTTTGATGCTAATGGAATATGATTGCATTTTTGCTCATGACTCAAACTTTGTACATTGCATTTTTAAGTTTTCATAAGGAAAAAATTCGTGTTCTATCTTTAGGGAAAAATCTGGGTTGATCTAAGCTAAATTAGACGAAGGTCTCTTTTAGAAAGCTATAGAGTATCTTTCTAGCTTTCCAACGGTATATAGTATGAAATTTTTGGACATAGGAGTAGAAAGTTATGATCTTTTGAAGTTACTAGTTCCTGTTTAGACCAAACCATCGTCTAGTGCACCAAGCCATCATCTGATGCACCAAGCCATAGTTTTGTGCACCCAACCATCGTCTGGTGCACCAAGCCATCGTTTGATTTCATCTTACCTTCATCTAGTTAAATGTTGACCCTCTAGATGACCTAATCATTCTTCGGTGTCTTCAAAAAAGTTATAGATCTAGAAGTCTTCTTTCAAATTGTTCAATAATGACCTCAATCTAATATCTCTAATGAACTGTTGGGACCCGATCTCAG
This sequence comes from Erythroxylum orinocense, assembly GCA_025531955.1. NCBI lineage: Eukaryota > Viridiplantae > Streptophyta > Magnoliopsida > Malpighiales > Erythroxylaceae > Erythroxylum > Erythroxylum orinocense. Next base: position 10,200 of record JANZLX010187158.1, read on the forward strand.
AACTGGACCCCAACCGAAAAAAACGAAAAGCGAATCAAATGAACGGATCGAAAATCATAAAGCGGAAGCAAAATTATAAGCGAAATCGAAGAATCGGATTTACAAAATGAAAGCAAATCGCTTAAGAACAATAACTTAATTCCTACATTTGGGTAACGAATATTTTAGAAGAACGTCGCGTTGGAAACCCTAAGACTAAACCAATCCGAAATCTGGTATATATTTTTTTTCTTTTTTTTCTTCCTTTCTCATTCCTTTTGTCTTTATTCACTCTTATACAAATCAAAACAAAAATAATTTCCCCATTTGGAAACTTATCCTCAATCAAAAACTGAATTCCAAAAGTTCTTCTTATACATTCATACATATCCTATAATTCATCTATTAACCAAAATCTTATTTGCCCTTCTTCAAAAATTGGGCAGCATAACAGCTGTATTTTAAAAATCCCCAAAACCTGCAAATGGTTTTTAAACTCACATCTATATTCCAAACCAAAATCCACACAATTCATTGGACCTCCTGTCCAGAAACCCAGCATAAACAAACACATCCTATACCTAAAACACTTCAATAAATCTCAATCACAAATCAGTATCATTGGACCTCTCGTCCGGAATCCATATTATAATTAATCCCATTCATATACATATGCAAAACACATTCACATTCATCTCATCTATATACCATAATCATACACAAGTCCCATTCATATCGTAATTCAATATACAAAAATAATCATAATTCATACTCATCATGAAATAATGCTTACAAAACATTAATGGCCTTCTAAGCCTTATTCAATACCAAAATCCAAAATTACATAAAATACTAGCTAAGCAAAATCGAACACAAGCCTTGACTTTCTTTCATCCAATCTCCTGCTCGAATACTTGGAGATAGGGATCAAAGGGGGTGAGCTAGAAAGCTCGTGGATAACATATTTATAAATCGAGAAATAAACAAAAATCATCTTTTCAAAACTTTTGCTATTTTATAAAATTTTCACAGATGAAAAAATTATCAAATGCTTAGTTCTAAAAAATTTCTCAATTTTTTGAATCATTCATAAACAATTTCAAACATTTCACGATTGAAAAACTCAATTGCTTATTTCTCAAAATTCTCATTTTTTTTCAAACTTTATGAACTATTTCAAATCGTGTAAATCTCAATTTCTTTCAAATTTCATGAACAATTTTCAAATCATGCAATGCGTTACACTAAGAAATGAAACAAAAGCACATAACACATCAGAATGATTTGGATCGGTCCAAAACGAAATGTACTGCACATTTTCGCATAGCAGTCGTGTGCAGCCGTGAATAGAACGTACTACACCTTCCCGCATAGCGGTCCGGTGTAGTCGTGAACTTATTTGAGTCCGTAATCAGAGCTCCAATACCTCTGGCGGGCAGGCGAGCGAAGCTTATAAAAAGGAGACAAGTGCACTTGACTCAAACTTATGGGACCTAACCAAACCCACATAATACATAATACATACTTGAAAATCGGATTGCCCGAAGGCATATTTCGAAAACTTAATTTTTCATATCGTGCCATACTAGACACATTGACATTCACAAACCACATAACAATAATTCAAAATATCAAACAACTTTCCACAATATCACATTTTCACAAAATGATCAAAATCACATAACAATTCTTCAATCAATCAAATACAAAAATGCAACACTTTTTGCAATATAC
>JANZLX010187189.1:0-11908 GCA_025531955.1 Erythroxylum orinocense
GGTGAGTAACCTAGACGGTTTCTCTCAATTATTAATTGCTTATAATTCTGTGGTGGATAATGGTGGGTTTATGATTTTCTTGTGATTGTGGATTCCGGACAGAAGGTCCGATGACTGTGTACTGGAGAGTTGTGTTATCGAAGTGCTACTTGTATGTGAATTTGAGACCTACGTTCCTATGATGTGGTTAATTGTGACATATGTGATTGATTGTGACATATGTGATTAATTGAGACATATGCTGATTGATTGTGGCATATGCATTTCATTCATGAATGCATAATCAGATAATGACAGTTGTGACTGGAGCAGCCACCGATTAGATCTTAAAGCTCAACGAATATATTTAAGCCTTGAGCTCAACAATGATTTAGAGCCTCAGGCTCTATGTTTAAATAAGCCCTATATGGGACAGTTCAAGCGCTCGGTCACAACACCGTAATAATTAAAAAAGTGTCATATGAGCATTTCATATGCATTTGCTTAAATATGCTTGATTGAGTAAAAGGAAAAATGCCTTATGCTTATGTGAAAAATGTGTTACCTATGATCAATGTGAAATTGTGACATATGTGTATTATGAATTATTGTGTTGCTTGGATTGAGTGAACTATCGATGATGGTTACCTCACTGAGTTTGCAAAACTCACCAAAATTGCAACGTTCTCTTTTCAGGACTGAGAGTAGACTTCTAGTTACAGAGGGACTTTTCCAGCCGTGTAGATTGTTCTTGGCGAGAGAAGTCATGGCTCACAGGTCGGTCAACTGGGACTTTTGGATGGCTTAGATAGATCTGATCTTTTTCCTCTTCCATATAGCATTTTTGTACTAGGTTTTTGGATTTATGTACAGACTGTACAGGACGATAGACGTGTAAACTTTTGATCTTGATGAAATGAAATGAGGAAGAGTTGATTTAAAAAATATTATGGTTTTTTTTTGTTTCTATGGATGCTTTATAGATGAATAATGTTATGATGCCATGTAAAGTGAACGTAGCTCACCCTTGTTGTAAGATATATACCGGAATGACCTGCGAGCGTCCTGGTGTGTACCCTACGGTAAGGGGGTGCTGCAACGCTTGTCAAGTGAACAACATTTCATTACAAAATATTCCTAATGGATCTGTTTGCCAATAATCTGAAAGTTACTAATAAATTCTTTATGAATTATTCTAAAAAGTGCTTCAGTTATAGTGACTTAGATATATTGAAGTAGTTGATAGTCATTAATACTTTGCCACCATTCTCGCAAAGTACCAGTGACATGAGATGTAATCTCAGACAAAATATCCAGTAAAGGATTATTCGGTCGAGTCATTGGTAGATTTATCCATGCACCAAATTCATTTAGTTATTCTCTCCATTTCTTTAGAGGTAGATTTTCAAAAGTAAACAAAGGTCTTGAAGTAGGCTTGGTTTAAGACTGTGCAGTTAGTTGAGTTGGTGTTGCTTGCGGTGCTGGTTCAGGTCTGAAAGGTTCAGTACATGTGGATTCTGCTTCACTTATTTCTGGTTCAACTTCAGTAGGATTAGGCATCATCATTAGAACTTGAGATAATCCTAATAGATTAGCGAGCTGTGCTGACGAATCAGAAGACAGTTCAGAGATTTGTTCAGATGACGACTCTAAGATTGTTGCAAAAACTTCAGATGTTGGGATAGAGGCTTTAGAATAAGCTTTTGTATTATCTGATTGAGCATAAGGATCTTTTGCAATATGTATAGATCCAAGAGTTATGATGAACTCTGTCTATGGCACTTTGTCCTTTTCAATAGAAGAGGTGGAAGGTTGAACTTTGGTGGAGACATTGGAGTTGTATGGATCTGTAACAATTTACTCTACTGATTAACTGGTTCAACAAATTTAGTGTATAAAGGTGATGGCTCAGGAACCTTTGATGACTCAGAAACATATTGCTCAGGAACTCGGTCAGGCCTTGGTTTTGACTTTGACCTTTTAGGTTTTTCTTGAGCTTTCTGAGGATGAATGTACTGTCTAATCAAAGGATAGTTGAACTTGAATACCTTTGAATATTCAGCTTCTTCTGGATACGTCTAATACATAGGAGATAGGTATGTTGGCCAAGTATTTGGAAATAATGGAGAGGATGAGCCATATATTGTCTTTGACTATGCATATTGCATATTAGCTTCCATTTGTTGCACAATTCCTTGTATCTTTTGGATTTCTCGAACTTTAGCATCGAATTCAGGTCCAAGATAATGTGTAGCAATGTAATGTTGAAGATCAGCAACAAGTCGATGAATATGAGCTTTGTAAGATGGATACATTTGTTGGATCTACTTAGAAACTGCGTCGACTTTGTGTTGCGTAGCATAGGTTTGTTGACTGATTCTATTCAGCTTAGAATCAATTTATTGAATAACTTAATTCTGTGCTACTGCATTTGATGTTTACCAATTAAGAACTCATCAGAAGAATTTGATACAATTGTTCTTTGTGAAGTGATTCTTTTCGCTCGGATATACAGGTTATAAACAACCCTTGTTAATTCATTAGTACTCCTGTGTAAAGAAGGAAAGTGTTCCTTATATGGCTTAACCATCATATAGGGTATAGGAGTAGGAGTCATTGAAGGAACTGCTGGCTTAGACTGACATGCAGAAGATTTCAACATTTCTCGAAGAGATCTAGTTCTGGATATTTCTATCTATAGACCTTTAGGATTGCTGGAATCATTTGGATTTGGATCATCTTTGTGTAGATGATATTGTTGAGAAGGCATACAACAAGGTTTTAGCTTTTTATTCTTCCTTCTTCTTCTGGTATATCTTTCATCATCGTCATCACTATCCGTTTCAGAATTGAGATAGACTTCACAGTCAGGTTCACACATAGATGGGTCGACATCCAATACAAAATGTCCACGATGATAAATAACATAAACTAGATCTCCATTAGATTTGAAATAATAGATAGGAGGACCAAATTTACCTTCCGTATATGAAAATACGAGTTGGATTAGCCATATTGCCCCAGAGGTAGAAGGCTCATATGGATCTTCATTGGGCTTTGTGTAGATGGACTTCACTGTTCCATCTTTAATGTCCTTAGAATCGGAGGAGTTGTGGTATTAAAAGAGTGTCGATGAGGTGCGTGGAACACCTTTTGGTAATTGGTAATCAATTCAGTAGGCATCAACTTTTCAAGCTCCTTGCTAAAAGTTGCTCCGGGATCTAGATGATAGTAGTCTAATCATTGAAACGATCAACAACCATTTAAAGGGCATCTGAAGTGGAATTGGGAAAATTGAGGTCTAAAGCATGATTTTGTAGATGAGATAGATCATCCGGTGATGTCATCTGGTGATGTAAAGTAGCCATGATGGTTGTAGGATCTTGATTTGCTCCAATGATCTGGATCTGAACTTGTAGACGTTCAGACATCCAACCTGATGTTGAAATCAGGTGCTATTGTCAGAATGACACTTCCATTATTGAGCATTATCAGTAAGGTACCAATCAAAACATTCTGGTGCATTATGTAGGCAGTGTCTATAAGAGATATCCTAGCTATAGTAGGTATTCCCTTTCTTCCATGAAGTGTAAGAACAAGGTGTATAGCTCTAACATAAAGATGTGTATGATTTTGCTCCCTCCAAAGAGAGATATAATGACAAGAGATGATAATGTCGTTTTAACACTTTTATTATTATTGTACCGTGGTTGTGGGGCTTGTCTCTGGCCATGAACTTTCCCAAAATGTTGTTGAATCATTCCTATGACTTTCTAGTTTCCTTCTCGATAATATGTTCACAAAATAAATAAGAAAAAACTATCCTCCAAAATTTGTTTCTAACACTCAAAATGATAGTTGTCCTTTACTTCCTTAGAGACCAGCATATATGAAATTCGAAAACCTTATTAAGTACCGTGATCTTTTATGGGGTAATCAGGATTCCTTTTTAATATGGTATATAACTCAATTTACATTTAAATAATTTTATGATAAAATGAAGTTTTTATTTTTGTTATCGTATAACATTAATTTAAGAAAGACAATTAACAACAAAAATAAAAACGAAATCCTCTTTTTATACTCATTCTTGCCCATTATATACTTTTAATAACTTAAACATCAAAAGTCAAATGAAATTTTTGCAGGAGATTCTACATTAAACCTAGCCTAATCACAAAGATTAGCCTAAACTCAAACCCACAATACTGAATCTTCTAAAATAACATTATATCATTCAATAACCTTTGACTCACCATCAAGTTTAAAAACTACTTATTAAAGTCTTAAAAACGTATTTTTTATAATCTAATTTTACATGCATTTCAAAGTATTCTCATAAGTTTATTAAGTGATCTCCTTCTACTGTATATTATTTTGAAAATCATATTTTCCATATAGACATCCATATTTATGTTGATCTTCTCGTGAAACATAAGAGTTAATTCACTTCCTCCTACACTGCTTATTATTTTTTTCTCACAGAAATTCTAATTTTCTATTTCATTACTTAACCTTGGGTTTTACATTAAGCTTGTATGCTATTATATGTGTTCAATTTGAAGTTGAGCAAATGAATGTTTCCTTTTCTTTTAAGAATTCCATAAGTCAAATATGTTTCTCTTGATTTATGTCTATCCTGATTCGTAAGACTCTACTGCAATTCACATCTCTCACTTTAAATTTTTGACTCTCTTCAATTACTTTCACCATGTTTTCATTATTTATAACTCTAGGGTCCATTTCTTCAATGATCATTTATCATAGTTGACTTTTTTTCTTTATGGAAATAACATCACACTGTTTTGAAATTTCGTGATACCCAAGATTTTCCTTGTTCCTTTCTTAATAAGAAATTCAATAAGCAGTTGATATGGTGTTAGGATGACTCTTATTGATAAAGGTTTATAAAAGAAAAGAGAGCATTATATATGACAAGTCTAGTTACAATATGGAATTTATCATTTTGGTAGATTGTATAGTATTATCAAATACTATTTTCCTCCCTATATGTTGTCTTTAATCTTAACGTCTATTATGGTGTTGACTTAGTTATATTAGGTTAACTTATTTAATTAAGACATGTTACAATTGTTATCTCTACTAACAATCATAATTATGACCTATGTGGTCTTTCATTCTCCCTTTCTAGGTTTAGACTTCCTAATGTTTGCCTAATCAACTAGTTGGTCCTAAATAATGAAGGCCTTCATATGCAACCTTCTTTGTCCCTTTTTATGAATTATTTTAGATGTTCCCGATTTAAAGTTTCTCCAATATTGTAATATCATTAATATCTATAATAATTTTCTATTAATCATCAACTTAGTGTCGTCAGTCCAAGAGGGCCTGTTAGATACTATTCCATAATAAGCTCAAGATGTGACTTAGAGTTGTGTTCAACACATACAACTTGATCTATGTTCTTCCTTTAGGTCTACGGTCTTTCTTTAGATGTTCGATAACACTGCTCTATTTAGCAGTTTTGTTGTGTTTCTTTCCTTTATATGCAATGCATATTACTTTGTACATCCATATTATCATTTGTGTTTTAAGGACCTGTTCAGGCCCTCTATAGTTAATTTAGCCTCCTTAAAGTTGATGTATCTTTGTGCTCTTTCATGAATCTCTTTGAAGATATAAGTATGTCTATATATAAAGACTTTCATAAAGGTTGGTTCTCTTCATCATTTTCTTAAATGTAATAGTACAATAAATGTGTTAAGTTGGGTATTTATATGAATTCAAAATTAAATTTCCTCGTGTAGTCTCTAAGGGTGTTGCTTCACTTTTACATTACTTTAAACAATATTATTGAGTCATGAGGTTTGCATCAATTGTCAATAAAATAAGTCTTGAACATTGTCTTATTTCTTAAAGCATACTATTGAGCTTGTAGGGAGTGTTTGGTACCAATCTCTTACTAGTTTTATCAAAGTAGACAAAAAAGAATGATACCTAATTGTGTTTTTTTGCCCTATGTAATTCCATATTGTTCTTGAATTATACGATATAATCATAGGGATCTATCATTTTGTTATAAGGCTTCAATGGTGGCAACTTGAAATTGTAAAGGTTCTAGCATTATTTTTATAGGGAAAGCGCTATCAAAGTCAATGCAAGTATGCTCTTAATCTTATTCTTATGGCACTTCAAGTGTCATTAGTATGCGGTTGTATGTTAGAGGTGGGCTAGAACATTGTTTTAATTTTCAAATCTTTCCCATCATATGTTAGATTTCATCTTATACTAGTTTAGCCTACAACATGCTATGAGGCAATTCAAACTTGATTATATAAGCCTATATAAGTTTGGGTCTAGACTAGAGAGCTATAGTTAAGGTCAATAATGATTAATGTATACTCTTAAGAAATGTTTAAAGACTTACATAATCAATGTTAAAAGGTTATTGTGCAGGTCGGTGAGGCAAGTATGTTGGTTCCATATTTTATTAAAAGAAAAAGATGTGGATCAATGATCATCAATCATCAATCATACATTTCTCAAGATTAACCAATCACTACCTTATAATTGACACAAAATGATATCAATTGAATTTAGAGGATTCGAGTATTGTGTGTTTGGGTTTAGGCTCAAGTCCTTATAAGTAGGCCTGACGTGAGTATATAGGACTTAATTTGAGCTTAACTTATAAGCTTCTTCTAGTAAACTTACATATTCTTATCCTGACTATTATAGGGAATATAGTGGAGAAATTTTAATGAAGCATATAGTAAGTTGATATAACATTCCTTTAATCATTATGATGAATAGTGGTCTTTAGTTCATTTACTCATATTTAAAGAAAATTTATGATTCTTATGATGTTAAACAAAATTTTACATATGTTGTGAATTCACAGGCTAATGACCAAACATAAATCACTAACATGAACATTTTGTAAGGTATAAAAGCAAAAGTAACTAAAGTAAAGTTTGTTTGGGTATATGAACTACAAAGTATTATTTAAAGTTGTCAAACAACTGCAAGGATAACCATAAGAGAAATGCCTTTCAAGTTAGCATATAGAGCAGAAGATTTAGTCCTAGTTGAGTTAAGAATCTCATTATCTTGTGTTAAAAGCTTCAAACCTGATGATATTGAATCATTAATCAGAATAGGGTTTGACCTAATAGAAGAAGACAAGATACAAACATTAAGAATCTCATATATTAATAGCATATTAATATCTTTAAGTAAAAAAAGAGTTAGACAACAAAAAATTAATGAAGGACACCTTGTCCTGAGAAGGGTTAGTATGACTAACAAATTGAAAACTAAAAGTAAACTTGCTCTAAACTAGAAATGTCCATATTATGAGAGATATCATCAGACTTGGGATATAAAGATACAAAATAGAAGATCATTAGACTTTCAAGGTACTTATCATACATTTTACTTTTAGATATAATACAAAATTGGTTTAAAAGAAAATCTAAAAACTTTAATACATTGTAATTATAAATGATGGAATCCTTGGCTAATTATAAATGCCACAAACCTCTGGAAAAGATATTGCATAAAATGTCATACTAAGTTACTTATAAAACAAATTGCTAAATGCTTCATAAAATGACATATTGAAGACCTCAAAAAATGATAAGCTAAATGCCTAGTAAAATGATAAACTAAAATTTTGAAAAATGATAGATTAAACATTTAGCAAAATAACATACTAAACACCTTACAAAACAACAAACCAAATGTATTACAAACTAACAAAATAGATTTCATGTAAAATTATGAAGTGAACATCTAGTGAAAAAAATAAAATAATAAACCAATAATAGAACAAATCAAACAATCCACACAGATGACAAACCTAGATATCTTATGGAAATTATTCTAATTAGCATATTGAGTTGTATACCAAATATCACATAACTAATAAACTTAATATCATGTAAAACAAATTATAAATTAACAAAGAAAACAAACCTACAAAATGAGAAACATAAGAGTTACCCAAAACTTCTAAGCAATTAACTAGGCTAAAGTATCAACTCTAGGCATTTTTATGAGATCCAAACAATTTTAAGGCAACAAATTTTTGAATCATAGGAACAAAAAATTTCATGCAGTGATTATTTTGTGACAAGTCTGGGAATCAAAACTAAAAAAAGCATAAAACAAGAAATGGGTAGCATATCTGAATAAAAAGTTTTTTCATTTATTATAGGCATCATCTTGCTAAAGTATATATGCACATATGCTTTGCAAAATGTACAAAAATACAAGAATCTACATCATTAGTCAATAAGCCTAAAGACAAATTCATCCCCATCACTCCCCACATTGCTCTTGCTGCCACCAATATTCTATTTGTCCTCATTTAATAGGTTTACAAAAATAATTTTTTCACCTCAAACTTAGGTTCGTTGGAAAAATGCTTGAAAATATTCACAATTGACAACAAATCAATCATTCCATCCTTATGTCTACTTTCAATCAAATCCTTACAAGTATAAAAATCCTATAAGAGAGCGTGCCACATTATCATAGTTTCAGACCTCAAATGTAACTACTTGTTTCCACACTAAGGGTTAGAACCCTAGATTTATGTAATTGAGAAATAGTAATGAGAGATTAGAAAAATGCATTTCATGCTCATGCATAATGTTAGCATACATACACGTGAATTTGCTTATTGCACACATTACAATGAATTGTTCATGCATATTCATTTGACATTTTTCGGGTATAGATGATTGTTTTAATGTGATTATCATATGAGTTATGGATTATGTGTCTTAAAAGTTAAGTTGGAGTGTATAAGTATTGAATTAGAAATTTTGGTGAAATATGAGAATTTTCTAGAATTTAAGGGTGTTTTTGGACGAACAAAAACACCAAGTGACATAACAATTGATAAATGAAAGTAGAAATAAATTTGAAATGATAGTAGAAATTTTGATATGTGACATTAAGATTTAATGACACGTGTCAATGAAAATTAGGTTGAAAATTGGAGACAAATAGACTAGTAGATTAAAAAACCAAAAGAGGATCCTGAGAAAGTGACATGTGGCAAGTGACAAGTGTCACTTGCCACACCCCTTGTTTAAATCATGATTTTATTTCACTTGCTAATTACGATACATACTTCTTTCATCTCCATCTTCTTCATTTTCTTCACCTTTCTCTCCTCCATTCACAACCATCCCACCTCACCCTCATCATGTTGATTTTTGTTCAACTCTTTCACTTTGTTTCTTCAAGATTCATTGTCTTCTCCATCTTGTCACTAAAAGACCCAACCTATTCCACCATAAAAGGTTGATGATCGTATATGTTGGAGGAGCTAGGGTTTCATGGTGATTGAAGAAGCTTTGGGTAAATCAAATAGGTGACCTATTAATCTTCATGGCTTTGATGAATGAAGCATGTTTGATGATAGTCAGATGTTAAATGTTCATAAAATGAGGATGGGTACATGCTAAAACGTGAATGAGTAATGTGGTGGATTAATGTCTTGCTTTGGTGTTTTGATGGGTAATAGATTATGGAATGATGTAATGTTGGATTAATTGAGTAAATGGTGTTTAAAGTGTGCTAGAAAAATGTTAGCTGTAACATTTTCCACTGATTATGCATCTGTAATTTAGCCATAACTTGTTATCTAGATATCCAAATGAGATGATTTTTAATTTGGATTAAATTAGAGACATATGGATACATTTTTTATGAAGACATCGAATTCAAATTTTTTATATAAGAGTTTCAAAATTTGACTTGAAATTGTAGTTGGGTGCAGCAAATTAATGGATGAATACATGTGTTTGTGTTCTGTTTTGAGAGTATGAAAACCATGAGTGATTAGTTGTTATATAGATGTTATAAGTTTTGAATTAAGGGTATAATGAAGTGAAAGTTATGTTAACCAAGATGTTGGGTTATGCTCTTGAAATGAGATGAATTAAGGTGATGGTTAGAAGTGAAATGAAGGTGGAAATGAAGATGAATATGTGCTGAAAGTTAATGATGAATTTATATATATGTATATGTCCTGTTTTTAGTCTTCATGATCAATCATGGACTATAAATTGTTTATGGATGATATTGAGATTAAATGGAGTTAGGAATGATGGGGAAATGATGAGTAATTGAACTAGAAATGATAAACCAATCATAAGGTGTTCAATGTAGTAAGTAAAGAGTTAGAAATATGAAAATAAGAATGCAATTGGATATATGATAGGGCAAGAGGCATAACTTTTTCTATGGATCTCGAATTGAGGTCATTTAAGTATGCTTTCAAAGAAGACTTCGAGTTCTATAACCTCTATAAAGGGCTGAGAAGAGATTTTGCTATATAGATGGTCAAATTTTCAAATTTCTGTAAGTGACCCATAAAAGTCCGCTGAGCAGACATGAAAGTCCGCCACTAGTCATTTGGTCTTAATTTAGGCTAGAATGGGGCTTAAATTGAACCTAGAATGATGCTTAGATTAAGTGACTAATGTGTGATATGTATGAAGTGATAAATGGGGTTATAACTTAGTGAATGAATTGATGATATCAAAGTACCAAAGGCATAAGTATAATGTGAATGAAGATGTTCATATGATTATAGTTATGATTCAAAGGAGTTGAGTAATATGTATTAAGTAAATATGAATGACATTTGGGTATTATGAGAACATATTATGTTAGAAAAGAAATGACGAGAAATTGAGTTATAATATTATAATAACTAAGTGTTCTTGAGGTGTAAGCCTAAGAATAAGCTAGACACATACAAAAGATAAGGATTGAATGGTGAACTTAGATTGATCATGTACAAAAGAAGTGTTAAGTTCAATTAGAAATATATGAATTATGAAATGAGAATGAGCATAAGACTTGGATTTAGATAATATACCTGGGATTGTCATTGAGTATGCATTATACACAACACATATACATATGTATGTGATTGAGTATTTATAAGATTATGCAATTAATAATGTGTGTACAATATGTGTTTTGCAAAATCATGATACAGGATAGAACGTTCGCATCCAAACGTTTCTGGATCATAAAAGCTAATGCTAATCTGGAGTGTATTGTGAGTCGACCTAGATGGTCTTTCTTTCAATAATTGTCTTGTTTAAATTCTGTATTGAATTATTTTGTGAATGTGATTATGTTGATTCCAGACTTTGAAAGTCCGAGGCGTTTGATGTATGAATAATATTGGAAGTGCTCATTGAATGTGAATTGGATTGACTATATGTTTTTTCAACTTGATTGTTGAATGCCGGACTAAGGTCCGATGACATGTGTAAAGTGAAATAAAGTGATGAATTGATCTTATGTGATTGATGCATTTCATCACATGAATGCATGAAACATAAAGGCTATTGTGACCATAGTAGCCACCGAAAAAGAGTTTAAAGATCAGAAAGTGAAAAAGAACTTAAAGCTCAAAATGTGATTAAAAGCGAAAGGCTCACTATGTATAATGAGCACAGTATCCCCAATAGATAAGGACAATGATAAGCACTTAGTCACAAAAATAACAATTAAAAGTGAGTCTCATGAGCACTGCATATGCATTTGATATGTATGATTTAAATAATTTGACTAATTTCTGAATGTGACATATGTTTTAAGTGAATATGAAATATATGTGACTCAACATAATGAATTAATGAAGTGATGTGAATTATTTGATTATATGAATTGAAGTGTTATGTGATCGAGTGAGCCATCGAGGATTGTTGGCTCCCAAAATTTTTTTCTTGTTGAGTTAAGCATGATTTAAATAAATTATGATGTCTTGATAGATTAATTTTTGGAGTTAATTATTATGACAATGTTAGTAGGGTTTTATTTCATTGGATAGTTGAAGTAAAGTAGTAAGAGTGTAGAAAGGGCAATTTTGGCATGTCACTTAAGTATAAAAGCCATAAAGCATAAAGGAAGGGCAAAGTTGACATTTCACACT
>JANZLX010187211.1:0-11906 GCA_025531955.1 Erythroxylum orinocense
AAAAGTCGAAACATTCAAGAATCAAAGAATAACTAACATTAACCTTAAACCTAACCTATCTATAACTCATTTAGCTAGAAAAACCAAAACCCTAGCTTAGAAATCACAAGAACCCATAAATCTAACACTTTCTTCACTCTTTCTTCAATCTCTACACAAACCCTAACTCCCCATCTTACCATTTTCGAACCTAACTCAAAAGGAGATGGAAGCTTACCTTTACCACTTGATTTCTCTTCCTTTTCTTCACTTTTCTTCTCCCCTCAAGCCTTGGACGATCTCCTTCTCTTCTTCTTCTCTAGCCCACGGTTTCTCTTCTTTTTATTGCTCTCCCTTCTATTTTACGACAACAAGCTTCCTTCCTCTTCTTTCCACTCATTTATTTCTAACTTACTTAACTCACTTAAACATCCACCCCCAAAACTACATAGTTTTGGTCATTCCTCCTTAAAGCTCTCTTTAACCCCTTTGGGCTCTCCTCTCACAAGCCCACTTCATCCTAAGCCATCCATTTCTAATTCTCCTCTCCTTCATTCCTTTATCTCTTTAAGCCCACTCTTCCACCAAGCCCAATACTAATCTTCTAATTCTAACACTCTAGTCTAATTCTAATTTCTAATCCCCCTTTCCAATACTACTAAAATAAATAAAACTCATCTCTAAAAATATTAAAACAACTTAAAAGCAAAAATTAAGAAGTAAACAAAAGAATAACAAAAGAATAATAAATAAATAAAGGAAATAAAGAAAAAAATTTTCGGGGCCTAACAATTCTAGTCGTGATGAATTGAGGTTAGGTGGAAATGGCACAAGAGGGAGAGGGAGAGGGAGAGGCCCTCATGGTGCAAGTCGTATAGGACCTGTTAGGAATGTGTGTCAACCTAGAATTGATAGGAATGACCAAAATGATGATATGTTTAATTTCAAGGTTGATATTCCTGAGTTTGTTGGTAAAATTAATGCGGATGTTTTCTAAGAGTGGTTGTACACCATTGAGAGGATCTTTGAACTAAAAGATGTACCTAATGATAAGAAAGTGAAACTTGTGGCTATGAAATTCAAAGGGTATGCTGCCTTTTGGTGGGATAATTTGCAGAATAGGAGATTGAGAGAAAGGAAGCAAAAAATCTCTAGTTGGACCCGTATGAAGATTGAATTGGAAGAAACTTTTCTGTCCCCTCAACATAGGCAGAAAATGTTTGAGATGATGTTTGGGTTGAATCAAAATAAGAGGCCGGTTGAATAATACACAATGGAGTTTAAGCAATTCTTGTTAAAGTGTGGGTTAGAAGAAAGTGAAGAAGTGGTTGTCATAAGATTTATTAAGGGCCTTGATCAAGATCTATAAGACATGGTAAATATTTATTCCTATGATTCCTTTACTAAATTGAAGAAGCTCCCATTTAGATGCGAGACAAGTTTAAACAACCAAAAAATCATGAAAAACCCATTTAAGCCGAGCCCCAATTATATCCAAAGAACCAGCCCATTCCAACCACCTTTCAAGCCTAAATTCATCCCACCTCAAGCCTCCTAAAAAAAACACCACCACCACAACTGAAGCCAAACAATTCACCTTCACCTTACACCCCAAAAGTTTCCTACACCCCTAGTAATTCTCAAAGTCCAAAATCTAAGCTTAGATGTTTAAAATGTCAAGGTTATGGGCATTTTCAATCCGAATCTCCAAATAGGAAAATTATGACTTTGCAAGAGATGGAGGAAATTGACAATGCACTTAAATGTGAAGAAGCTGCCCTATTTGGTGATGAAGTGCAAGAAGAGGAAAATGGTAGTGATGAGACAATTGTGGCTAGTGGAGAAGACATAGAGGTAGAAGTGTTTGTTTTGCTTAGAATTCTTAATAGTGAGAATGGGGGTGAAGATTGGAAGAAGTGTAATGTAGTGATTGATAGTGTGTAACTGGTGGTAAGAAGTGTAGTGTAGTGATTGATAGTGGAGCTTGTGAGAATATGGTTTCTAATGAAATAGTGGACAAGCTTAGCTTGAAAACCAAACCCATTCCATGTCCTTATAAGCTCACATGGCTTGATAAGAAACATGAGATAAAAGTTTCCAAGAGATGTCTAGTTTCTTTTGCTATTGGGAAGTATGAAGATGAAGTATGGTGCCATGTTATCCCAATGTTGCTTGTCATTTGTTTTTGGGCAGTCCTTGGTTATATGATAGAGATGTTAGTCATCAAGGAAGAGCAAATACATATTCCTTGAAGCATGAGGGCAGAAAATTCTTGTTGACACCAATGAGGCCGGATGTGAAGAAAAGGGTAGAAAATAATGCAATTTTGATGAGTATTGAAGAGAGGAAGGAGATTGTTGATAAATTGCCTCCATTTGCACTATTAGACGTGGAAGATGAGGTTAGGCCAAAGCTACCCATTCTTAGAATTGTTCAAGATTTGATTGATCAATTTCCTAGTGTTTTCCCTAATGAGTTTCTAAAGGGGCTGTCACCATTGAGATCGATTTAACATGAGATAAAATTCACTCCGGGAACAATAATTCCACACAAACAATCCTATAGGATGAGTCCTAAAGAAGGGGAAGCTTTGCAAGCTATTGTTGAAGAGTTGTTGGAGAGACAGTTCATTAGGCCTTCAACAAGTCCATGTTTTGCGATGCCAAAGAAGAATGAAAAATGAAGGATGGTGATAGATTTAAGAGTAGTTGACAAAATCACAGTCAAGTATAGGTATCCTATTCCTAGACTTGATGACATGCTTGACCATCTTCATGGAGCAACAATCTTCACTAGACTTGTTCTTGCCAATAGATTTCATCAAATCCGTGTGAGAGAGGGAGATGAGTGGAAAACAACTTTCAAAACAAAGGAAAGACTTTATGAGTGGCTTGCCATGCCAATAGGAATGTCAAATTCACTATCCACTTTCATGAGACTTATGAATGAGGTCCGAGAGAATATAAAGAAGCATAATGAAGCTTACATGATGCAAGCTAAGAAGAAGAAGCCTGTGGAATTCAAGGAGGGTGACTTGGTTTGGTTTTATTTGAGGAAAGAAAGGTTTTCCAAGGTTAGTATGTCCAAGCTTAGTGATAAGGAGGATGGTCCATTCAAAGTGCTCAAGAAAATCAACAACAATGCCTACAAAATTGAGTTACGAACCTATTATCAAATGTCAAACAATTTCAATCAATGTAAGTGTCTAAAGCTTTATGTGGAGGATATTATAAGTGATTCAAATTCTTCTAGTGAGGCTGGTTCTCAAGAGGGAGAGGATGATGGAGGGCCATCAAAGCTTATTATTCAAGATGTCCTAGCTATGGGATTTGAAGAAAAGTCACAAAAAATGGATCAAGTTCAAGGAGCTGCAAGTGAGCCGAATGAAGTTATGGAGGAAGCAAAAATTGGGCTGAATTTGTTCTTACAATTCCAAGTCCTTTTGAAGCCATTTGGAGACTTCAAAATGTGTGTCTATAGACCTGATCAACATGAGGTCAAATTCTAAGATTAGCATAATTTTTACGACATTTATTTTCATTAACTTTGGTTTGGTTTATTAGTAGTTTTATTTCCTGTTTAATAATAGTCAGAATTAGTGTATTTGATCCAGTTTGAAAACTTTATTTTGGTTTGTCTCAATTAGCTTTATTGTGAGACTTTATTACAACTTTTATTTTTGTTTTAATGAGCTGAAACTGTAGATTATGAATATGAGGAACCGCTTGAAAATTTCTATTTTAGCTCTTTGTTTTCCTATTTTGAATTATTCAGAAAAATATATATGAAAAAAGTGAGGTTTTCTCTCAATTTGGAAAGAGATTGTTTGGGTTTTGATTGTTTCTCCGAAGAACAATCATTGGGCTTGTTTGTTTTCTGAAAACATTCAACTTTGTTCATTGTTCTGTTTGATTTGATCGCTAGAATTCTGTCTGACCAATTGTACAAGAAAATTCATAACTTTTTGTGTGATTGCCCGATTTAGGTGATTCCAAAGCCATAGCGTTGTTCACTTAAACTAGAAATATTCAGAAGGGTTTTCTACCCAATTCTAACTCTAACCGTCTCAAAATTTCTAGTTTTTCCAATCATCGCCAATCAACCACCTAGTCAGACATGTATTCAAAAAAACCAACCTAACTCGACCGTCCCTTATCCTCTTGACCTGATTTTTGACTCTAAATCGTAGTTTACAAAAAGTTCTACAATTTCACTTCTTTCCTGGAAACCAAATTTCCAATCAATTAACCCAAAAAAGCCTACAGATTTCTTATTCCAATTTTACCCGATAAAAACCAAATTACTCAACTTTTTCAACAACCACTAAACCCTATTCCGATCACTTTCAAGCCATTCCTCTATCATTTTTGGTATCAAAGAGAGATTTGGAGACGTGATTTTGACCTCCAACCATGTCAGGTCCAACTCTAAATGACCTGAACAAGCTTTTCGCTAAAATCGAAGAGACGAGTCTCAAGATTGATAGGTGTGATCTGTCAATCTTGTTTATGATCTAAATCGTTTGTGCTTTGTTGGTAAGAAATATCACTGCATACAATTGAGGTTAAATGGAAGCATTAATCAACACTATGCGGAAACTTCAATACGAGAGCATAAATTCTTTCATTGACATCAATGTGGGGCCAGACGACCCACATCCCCATGACCCTAAAAGTACACAATGGTCGCTCTCTCTTTAGTCTTGACCCCTGACCCACCCATCAATTGAAAGTGAACTCTTATATAGGTTATGTTCGTGATTTCCATCTTCTGATGGGAAACTTCACAAGTGAGTAACAGTTAAAAGGAATCTTGTACGCATCTTCCTCAAAATCTATATATATAATATATGCAAGTGGGAATCTATTAAGATGGCAGCGACGAAAGAGAGAAGACCAAAACCCCTCAATTTAAAGACGCACAAGCTGATACTCCTTTTGCTTTGTTACAAGTATTGCTCGTGTATCCTGGCTCGGTTCTCCTTGAATGCATCTCCCCAAATTTTTCTCGGCTGCAACACGATGCACACCCAATAAGAATGATATACAGCTGCAGTTAAAACTAACCAACTTGGAGCTGAATAACCCGTTGGCTCTTGCTCAGAAATGATTCTTATTTGCCAAAAATTGAAAAAAATGAATTCTGTCTCAACAATAATGGACTGTGCAGAAAACACATCAGATCTTTATCCATCATAAATGTTTTTCCAAAAGTCAGTCTCAGATAGCTTATTCATTCTGTGCCTAAAATTTCCAAATTAAAGGTACCTGAATCTGACACGTCTTAGCTCCCTTTTGCCACGGGGCAAGGCTCTGATAGTGATGTAAACCCCTGGTACATCCTGTTCAACCCACTCAGTTTCCATGTCTCTGGCATTGCTGATGGAAAGCTCCCCAGAACGATCTGCCTCTCTTGATGAGCTGCTTCTTGTAGAAGCATTCATTGAAGATGTTTCTGTCTTGGCCCCACTAATGCTGGACAGTTTTGGTGTGGAGGTGACACCCGAGTCATAATAATTACGGGCCTGCATTGGGTGGTGGTCAAGTGAATCAGAGGATGAATAGCCAACTACCATTCCCGTTGGACGGTATAAGTTGCGAGTCTTCTTCGATTTTAGTTTAGTTTTATAGCAAGTCTGATCGGTTTTAGTTTAGTATCTAAAGGCCCTTTGGTGTCGTCTTCTCTGTATCAAACACTTCTGTTTATGTAGATGTTAATTCTGTTGTTGAGGAAATTTAAATTTGTGCAGCATCCTTTTAGAGTTTCTCTTTTCATCTGCCACCTATGCTTTGCAAAGCTACGTGATGACATAGAAAAATATGTGATATTTTATCTCGATTACTTCTAAGGTACTTTCCTTCATACTCCATTTGTTGTTTCAATACTTAATTGTCAGTGCTCAATTTTGGTGGAGGTAAGTATGATGAGAACACTTGTTCTCTTCATATGCCACCATTGCCTTGAGAGCTACAGTTGAAAACACGAATCTTTTCAACTGAATCCTCTTTTAGATTACTTTCCTCCATATTTCAGTTGTCTGAATTCTCAATTGTCATTTTACGTTTCCGATAGAAGCAGTTATTGCACAAAGATGACGTTATACTTGAAACCAAATAAATGTTAGCCACCTCTTTCTTTACTTAAATGGGTAACTTTGGCATTTACACATTAAAAGATAAAGAATTCCTTGAGAAACCCAGGGGGAGAATTTGAAACTTACAACAGGAGGTATATTTTGGAAATTGATCAGTACATGGCAATTGTTGAAACCTATGCTTTGGCACTTCTTGCTACTGCTTTGAAAAAGTTTGACATAGCAATCTCTTGGATTGAGAAAGCTGCAATTCCTGAGGAGAACAAACAGGTGAAATCTAATTACTTTTGATTGATGTTGGAGTTTGCTGGTGTATGAATTGTCACAAAGAAGTTATATCTACATACACACAAGCACATATATTTTGTAACAATGTTATTAAGTATATATACTAAGGACGAGTTGAGATGGACGACCACGCAATCTATCTCGCTCGTTCATTTAATCTGATGGTTTATATCTATTCATTGAATGTTATGTCTTCCGATTCATCCAGCTCGTCCATTTAATATGGCAGCTTATATCTCTTCATTGAATGTTGTGTTTTTATTATTACTATCTGTTCATTGAATGTCGTGTCTTTCAATTCATCCCGCTCGTTCGTTTAATCTGACAGCTTATATATGTTCATTGAATGTCGTGTCTTTATTATTACTCTCCCTCTTCCATTCATTCATTCCCTTTACCTAGAGTTCTGCAAAGCTTTCTCTCTCTTTCTTTAGCTCTCCGCCCTTGCCTTCCTCTGCTCCTCTCTCATTCTTTGTCAGCTCTCCGCTCTCGACGTCCTCTGTGTCTGCAGATGGCCTGCGGTTAATTTCCAACTGTGGTAAGTTTTCTTTTTTCTTTTTAATTTCTCTGCAACTGTGTTTTTGTTTTCTTTTTTGCCTTTATGTTTTGCTTGATTTTTTAACCCTTTTTGTCTTTTCAATTTTTTTCTTCCACTTTCATCCAGGTTTTATCGGCTTAGCTGTGGTAAGTTTTTGTTTTTGCAGCTCAGCTGTGGTAAGTTTTCGTTTTTGTTTGATTTTGTTTTCCCTTTTGCCTTTGCGTTTTTTCCTTCGACGTTCATCCATGTTTTATTGTGTGTATAGATGATGTACAGTTTTATTCAACATTTGGAGTTTCCCTCCAACTTTGTTAAGTTGCTTTTGTTTCTCTGCAGCTCTGGTAAGTTCTGGCTTTTGCTTGATTTTTCCCCATTTTCCTTGCTTTTGCTTTGGTTTCTCTGTAGCTCTGGTAAGTTCTCTTTGCGTTTTTTCCTTCTACTTTCAACCACGTTTTATTGTATGTACAGATACCCTATGGTTTTCTTCAATATTTGGAGTTTCTCTCTAGCTTTGTTAACTTCTCGTTTTTGCTTTTGTTTCTTTGTACTTTTTTCTTGTTTTGTGCGATAATGATTGGCAATTTCTTGTTTTTGCTTTTGTTTCTTTGCAGCTGTGGTAACCGATTAATGTCATGATGCCATCTTGATTCAGTCCGCGGAAATAAAAGTGGATATTGAAGCGGGTTATTAAGTATATATACCAAAGACAAGTTGGGATGGACAACCACACAATCCATCTCGCTCGTTCATTTAATCTGACAGTTTATATCTGTTCATTGAATGTTGTGTCTTCCAATTCATCCCGCTCCATTTAATCTGACGACTTATATCTCTTCATTGAATGTTGTGTCTTTATTATTACTATCTGTTTATTGAATATTATGTCTTCCGATCCATCCCGCTCGTTTGTTTAATCTGACGGCTTATATCTGTTCATTGAATGTCGTGTCTTTATTATTACTCTCCCTCTTCCATTCATTCATTCCCTTTACCTAAAGTTCCGCAAAGCTTTCTCTCTCCTCCTTTAGCTCTCCGCCCTTGCTTTCCTCTGCTTCTCTCTCGTTATTTGTATAACTCTGACCTAAGTGAATGTAGACTTAGAAATGAGGAGATTTATCATGTTGTTCTTCATCACTTTTTGTCCATATCGCAGCTACTTGTGATGCAATAGGAAGATTGTAAACACGTTGATCAAGAGCAGGATAACATCAGAGAACAATTTCTTGATTTTCAAGCAATGGAATATCTTTAAGACTTCGAAAAGACCTAGCATAAGGGTTATCTTGAAGAATTGTCATAATGAGCTTCAATGTATTTTCACGAACTTTATCAGAACTGGTGAACCTAGCATAAGGGTTGTTTTTCTCTGCAACTATGATAAGTTCTCGTTTTTGCTTTTGTTTCTCTCCAGCTGTTTCTTTGCATTTTTTCTTTTGACTTTGTTCAGGTTTTATTGCGTGTACAGATGGCGAACGGTTTTATCGGTTTATTTCCAACTGTGGTAAGTTATCCTTTTTTCTTCTTTCGTGTGATAATGATTGGTTATTTCTTGTTTTTGTTTGTTTCTCTGCAGCTGTAGTAACCGCTTAATGCCATGATGCCATCCTGATTCACCCGCAGAAATAAAAGTGGATATTGAAGTGGGTCATAGCATGCATAATAAGATTGAATTGTATAACTCCGACTTGAGTGAATGTAGACTTGGAAATGAGGAGATTTGTTATGTTGTTCTTAAACGCGTTGATCAAGAGCAGGATAAAATCAGAGAACAATTTCCTGATTTTCAAGTGATGGAATATCTTTAAGACTTCGAAAGAACCTAGCATAAGGGTTATCTTGAAGAATTGTCATAATGAGCTTCAATGTATTTTCACGAACTTTATCAGAACTACTGATTCTTTTTTGTAGTTCTTCGTCAGTGTCAAAGAAATAAAATTGGATTCTAGATACCTTAATGCTACATTATCAAAGATTAATATTATGTAGCATAATATGATTTTTATTGATATAATAATTATCTTAATAGAAGAAACACTTTTCTATATTCAACCGATTCATCTTAGTTTCTGCTTCGTCTTAGTTTTCGCTTCGTCTTACTTTTCTCTATGCACTTCGTCTTACTTTTGTCTCCACTTTTCGTCTTATTTTTACTTCTCCACTTCGTCTCACTTTTTCTAAAGTCAACTACTTCGTCTTAGTTTCCACATCCTCTGACTTTTGTCTCCGCCCTTCGTCTTATTTTTATCTCTGCACTTAATAGATGAATAATCAAAGATTAATATTATATAGCATTATGTGGTTTTTATTGACATAATAATTATCTTAATAGAAGAAACGCTTTTCTATATTCAACCGCTTCATCTTAGTTTCTGCTTCGTGTGCACTTCGTCTTACTTTTGTCTGCGCTCTTCGTCTGTTGTGGAAGGAAACTAAGACGAAAAAAGTGAGACGAAGTTTTGAGACATTAGACGTAAGACGAAGTTTTAAGTTGATAAAACATTTTGAGACGATAGAAGTAAGACGAAAATTTTTGACGATAAAAGTAAGGAGAAGTTTTAAGACGAAAGAAGTAAGACGAAGTTTTAAGATTAACAGTGAAAATAGAAAAGACTAAAAAAGGATGATCCTTTCAGCATGCCATTGGTAGAGATTGTATGCTAATAAGATGAATTGGACAAAATTAGAAAGGAACATTTTAACTCGAGTTTCCGCTTCCTCTTACTTTTGTCTCCACGCTTCCTCTTATTTTTGTCTCTGCGGTTCGTCTTATTTTTGCTTCGCTTGAACTTTTGTATCTTAATATAAGAAACTCTTTTCTAAAATCACCTACTTCATCTTGGTTTCCCTTTTTTCTTAGTTTCGACTTTCTCTTGCTTTTGTCTCCACGCTTCGTCTTATTTTTGCTTCGCTTGTGCTTCTGTCTTAATTTGGCTTTCCCTGCTTCATCTCATTTTGGCTTCCTCAGCTTCGTTTTAGTTTTGTTTGGCCCTACCAAAATGGTACATCATTTTCTAATATTATTATTGTTTGATCTCCATCAAAATCATTAATCGTCTTATTTTTGTTTCATAATCTCCCTCTTTTTATAACGATAACAAATAATTAAAGTTTTTAGAAAGAAAGTTTTATTAATACGATATACAATATAACTGTATACAATTTGAAAAAAAAATCTTGCCAAATGAAATTAAAACAAGAACATACTTTGATTACCTCAATACATTTCTCTACTTCTTCTCCTGTTCTTCTCTTCTCTTCTTATCTCTTACCTTTCTATCCTTTCTCTGCCTATCTTTCTTATTTTAGCCTTTCTCTCCCTATTTGTTATTGATAAAAAAGATTGTGACCGAAGATGTTTGATAACTTCAAAAAACATTTCTTTGATTTCGTTGCAGAGTGACTTCATGTCTTCTCGTATATGCTGCACTTCCTTATACAAGTCACTCACTGAAGGACAGGGATCATCAAGCTTATCATTGTGCTTCTGTTACACTGCTTCAGTATCGATAGTGGTAGTATATGCGTATGAAGATATGACATTTGGTCTAGTGATTACAAAGGTGGGAGGTTTGAAAGATAAGTTTGGTTCCGGAAGATCAAGGTCATCAGGTCTGGGTAGTCTTGGAACTTGTCTTCCAAATAGGTGCAGTACTTCTCCAAAAGAAGACATAGAACTCAAGGGTCTAATGTGCATAATTAAGTGCACAAGAGTCTCTATACTCAGTATAACATCTCTAATTTTCATGGATCTATACTGCCCTTCTGTAATTCTGCCAACTACCTAACAAGTTTCCTTAGTGGTTGGACGACCACAATTACTTCCTGATGCCTTTGAAATGTAATATTGACGAAATCACTAATTTCTAAGAAGGTCGTTAGATTTCACCCCCCGAAGCTTTATGGCACATATATGAATTTCGACTAGCAGAGATTAATCTATCGATCTATATACTACAAGTTCACCTCCCAGATCAATAATCTGTTTCCTTTGCAAAAGATGCTAATTTGTCTTATTTATTAAGAAATACTGACTTCTCCAAAACAATGCTGACGGAATTTTTCGCAACCAATTCAACAAATCAAAAGGCTTCGGAAATCAAATGTGTAACACCCCACTCCCGCGTGATCCGAACCCGACATCGTTGATGATATCCGAGTCCGTGGCCCGCGAGAGTGGCGTGCTACACCAGTCAGTTGAAACTCAGTATAAAATTTTCTTTTTCATTACACTCATGTGCGTGGAATAGACAGTAAACAATCTGAGCCCACGTTCATAAATAAACATGTTCAGTTATTACAAATATTCAATAATAATCTACAAAAGCCAATTAATGAACAAAAATCCACAACCCAATGGAGCCCACTATAAATACAAAGCATCCTTTTTCAGAGATTTCGGAATACAATTTATGAGACACTAATGCAGACACGAACTGATCCCGACCTCTATCTTTCACTTGCATATAGTAGACATACTCTCGTGTCACATGGGGTATTCTTCAAGACCTGAAAAATAGATGCAAAATTTTGGTGAGTTTTTGCGAAGTCAGTGAGGAACCATCATCGATGGTTCGCCCAATTCATGCAACACATAAACACATCACAGTAATATCACAGTCAAAAATACCGTTAAGTACATTCATGCCTTTTTCCCATTTACAGTATTCAGTCAAGTATGTATGCAATGCACATGTGACACTTTTATATTTTATTACAATATTGTGACCGAGCGCTTAAACAGTGTTCAGTAGACATGTCTAGGGAATAGGACTCCCTTCGAGCTCGAGGCTCGTTTTCAGTATCAGTATCAGTGGCGACTCTGGTCATAACTGTTGTTATTATCCGGTTATGCATTTGTGTATGAAATGCATATGCCCAATGAACAGTCAGTATCACATATCGTACAATTCTTCCATCAATCGTAATTGAACACGTCACAATTAAGCAGTAACTGTACAATCAGTTCATGTAGCACAATTGCACACAGTAGAAGCAAGCCATTTCACA
>JANZLX010187420.1:0-11896 GCA_025531955.1 Erythroxylum orinocense
TCTTCAATAACTTACCACATTCACGACCTAATTCTTATATATCATTTCAAATTTCAAAACTTTTTCTCCTCTTTGCACAAGAATAATCACCAAAAATTTCTCATTTAATTTCATTTAAATAAATCAAATCTCCAATAAAAGTTCGGGGTCCAACAGAAACTCCATGGTATGCTGAAGAAGTAAATTATATGGTGAGTGGTATCGTTTCTTTTTATTTTTCTTATCAACAATGGAAGAAATTCTTTGCAAATATTAAGCATTACCATTGGAAAGAACCATGTTTATTTAGAATTTGTGCTGATGGATTAATTCGGAGATGTGTTTTGGAAAGTGAGATGCTCTCTGTGCTAACACATTGTCATGATTCGCTTTATATAGGGCATATGGGGGAAATAGAACTGCAAGTAGAATCTTAGAAAGTGGATTTTATTGGCCAACGCTAAACCAAGATACGAGGGAGTTTATGCAAAGATGTGATAGATGTCAAAGAATGAGAAACATCTCAAAAAGAGATGAGATGCCATAATCAATTCTATTGGAGGTTGAGATATTTGATATATAGGGAATCGATTTCATGGGACCGTTCCCTGCATCATATGGAAATAAATACATATTGGTGGAAGTAGACTATATCTCCAAGTGGGTGGAAGCCTGTGCTAGCTTAAGTAAGGATGGAAGGGTTCTTGAAAGGGTTGTTCGTGGAATTTGGGGTTCCATGTGTTTTAATCAGTGATGGTGGTTCTCATTTCTGTAACTCAAAGCTCGAACTTTTGCTTAAACGATATGGTGTGCAACATAGGGTGGCAACATCCTATCATCCGTAAACAAGTGGACAAGTGGAAGTGGTAAATAGGGGGCTAAAACGGATTTTGGAGAAAAAAGTGAACAGAGTAAGGAAAGATTGGGATATGAAGCTTGACGATGGCTTATGGGCATATCGGACGGCTCTCAAGACACCTATTGGAACAAATCCCTATAGACTTGTTTATAGTAAGGCATGTCATTTGCCCATGGAACTTGAACACAAAGTGTACTAGGCTATCAAAACTCTTAATATGGATAAAAAAGTGGCGGGGACTAAAAGATTGCTACAATTGCAAGAGTTGGAGGACTTACGTTTTATAACTTATGAGAATGCCAGGTTATTCAAAGAGCGAATCAAGAGATGGCATGACTAGCATATTAAAGATAAGCATTTCAAAGAAGGAGATTTTTTTTTATATAACTCTCTGTTAAGGTTATTTCCAAGCAAGGTGCGTTCAAGATGGAGTGGGCTTTTCAAAGTCATAACAATTTATGGGAATGGAGCTTTGGAACTTGACAATGTACACAGTGAGAAGTTCAAGGTGAATAGGCAAAGATGTAAGCTTTATCTTGGAGGTCTTATTCATAGACCTAAGGAGGTAATGGCTTTTCAATTTAACCCTTAAAAGATAGGCTTCAGTCATGCTAAAAGACTTTAAAATTAGCATGTGTGAGTGGTAGGATTAAATAAAAATACAAAGTTTGTTTGTTTAAGAAGTTGTTTTGTAGAAAGCACAAATGGTGCGATCGCAAGTCACTAGGGTGTGATTGTGACTGTGGAATAATTCGTGGTTACTTTAGGTGCGATCGTGAGTTTCAAAGGCGCAATCGCGATCGAGAATGATTTGAGAATATCATTAAGGTGTAATCGCAAGTCATTAGGGTGCGATCACGACCTTGGCACTATGTTATAGGTGCAGCTCAAGTTTGATCGCAAGGTGATCACACTACACTAGGTAATAGTTAAATTTTAAATTCTTGCTCAGTTCTTGACCTAAATTTATGAGTCTTTAACTACCTTTATGTCTCCTTTACCTATATAAACGTTGTTTTGAGGGAGTTTTCTTGTGCTATTTTAATCTTAAAACCCTAGTTTCAAAATTTTTTGTTGTGAATTAAGAGAAAGAAAAGCGAGAGAACCATTCCCTTCAACATATCCTTCAACCAAATCAACTATTGAAGAGAATGTTAAGGGGAAGGATGGTAGCATCTAGGTCTAAAGGGAAGGGTAAGGCTGTTAGATAGTTGATGCCAGATCTCTCGGTGTAATATTGTGCACCTTTTCCAATCTTCTCGCATGAGGAAGGAAAGAAGTATCAAAAGGTGAAAGTGAAAAGAATTATTGTTCCTAGGTACTTTGATTGGGAGATGGTGACACAGCTAGGTGTGAAAGGTAATCTTCTAGCTATGATCGAGCGATTGGGATGGTTGCGGTAGATTATGGCGAATGGGAGATTTATGAAGAGCTAAAACATGAATGTTATACCAATTTGGTAGTGGAAGGGATGAAGTTCACAAAATTGAAGTTTAGGCTGTGCGGACAAGAGTGGCAGATGGATGCTTCAATGTTGGAAAATTTATTTGGGCTACCACAATTGGGATCGATTAACCCAGCTGGTGAATTTTGCCGGGGGGATTTCTGGAGAACAATTATGGAGGGGTCTTCAACATATTTAGTTCATAACGCTCCAAACCTGCTCATTCAGGATCCCTCGTTGATCCTTCTTCATAAATTCATAGCGGTATCCATTTTTAGTAGGGTGGAGAGTAATAAGGTATCATGTCAGGAGTTATATGCTTTGTGGTGTGTTTCTAACAACACTATATTGCGCCTCCTTCCACCTGTTGAAAAGATTTATGCAAATGGCACGATCTTCAAGCGCTAAGCTGGGATTGGGATACATATTGATAGCACTAGCTCGATCAGTGGGTCTCGACCTCATAACAATGAAATCTGTTCTGACAGAAGTTTTCAACCAAAGGTACTTGCATGTTTATGGCCTGATGAGCTTTATGGGATGTAGTTTGCGGCCTTATAATGAGAAAGCAGTCGTTAAACATCGAAGAACAAAGGAGTCATCCTTTAACAAAGAAGAAGAAGAAAGTATCGACTCTCAACAACAAGAAGCACAATCTATAATTCCTATTGCTGATGCTGCTACGGTTTTGGAGATGCCCAAATGTTGGGAAGCTGCTACTACCACCAATAGCAATAGGTTAACTGCAACTGAAAGAACAATGGCGGATATTCAAAATCAGCAGCTGTATCAAGGAAAGAAATTGAAGAAATTCTTTGCTGCGTCAAATGTGGACGTGCCATCACCTACACCTTCATCACCAGGTTCTCCTGTTCCTTAAAAGCTCTAGTAAATGTTTTTTTTAATGTAATTGTCCATTAGTGGTGTGTATGTGATATTTATTATTTTATTTTCTTTTACTGACTTAAGTAGTAACTTGCCAAGAATCTTGAAAGTAGCTTGACAGATTGTTAACTTCATAGATGCCCTTTTAGTCATTAAAAATTTAGAAAATGCTACTAATGATCATTTGAGTATAGTGCACATATTGGAACAACTTTGATACTTTTATAGAATTATTTGTATTAAGTTTTTGCTTAATAATTATAACTATTGTTGTTTACTTAAAGTTTGAACTTGAGGATGAGACAAAAGGAAATGAATGATCTGAAAAAAAAAGTCCCTCCAAATTCTTGCTCTTCTGTGCTGAGGGTGCCCGAAACTGGCCTTGGACACATGAGCAGTGTTAGTAGCCACTTGATGATGAAAGTGAAGTAGGTTGTGTGCATTTGAGTATGCTATTTATTTGTATTTAATTGAAAAACTTTTCATCTTGAGCAATCTTCTTAAGTGGTGCTGGAAATAAGGTTTCTTCTTTCTCATTGCACAGTTTTAACAAGTTGACAATGTCACAAATATGTTCTACTAAGACTTGATTCTGATAATGAAGTTATTGGTGCTATCTACTGCTTTTGTTAAGTCATTGCTTATGTTTATTTGCATTTTTGGTAATTAAGGGTTATTGGAGGTTCACAATCATGTCAAGATTGGTAAAATATTCTTTGGTATCAAGCTACCTGAGTCATTGCTGATGTTTATTTTCTTTTGCCGTTTTGTGTGTTTGTGGACAAGCATAAGTATAGTGGTGAGTATTGATGTGAGTGTATTTACTTGTTAAGTGTTAATGTTTTTAGTTGTTTTTATGGTACTTTTCGTTCTTGTTTTAGTAGTTTAGTTTAGTTTTTAGGTAAGTTTGATGTTTTGTTAGGTGTGAAGAAACAAAAGAGCAAGATGATAAAAGTTGGTGAAAGAAATAAGAAAAAATGTATCTTATGCGATCGTGAGTTAGTAAGGTGTGATCGCACTCAGGAATTTTGACCATAAGATAGGCTATTCACATATGGGTGTAATTGTAAGTGTCATGGTGCGATCGCAATACGCAACTTCAGGAGCAACTCCAACATTTCCTCATGTGTTTAAATGAATGGTGAACGGTTAAAAGGAGTCTTCAATGTGCGAGAACGTGGGGGGACAATCATGAGGGAACGCAAAAAGTTAATATAAAAGGAAGAGAGGTGAGAAGGAAAAGAGGGGATAACGAAGAAGTAGGAACAAGATAGAGGAATAGCTCTTTGAAGTTTGTAATTCAGGGCATATGAACATTTGTTTTCTTTTTCAATTTATTTTCAGTTTATTTATGATGTGTGTTTTCTAGTTTCCTTATTCAAAGATTGTTTCACCCTATATGGTGAATCTGGTTTCCTAAACTTCTGCTATGTATGTTTACTATTCTTATAAATAGTTATTATTAGATCATAATGAGAGTTGAGTTCTTCTAAAAAAATCATACAAATATAACTGGCTTGCTAAGAGATTGGTGTTTAAGTTTTATGGGAGGCCAAAGAGGGTAGAAAATAACCATTATTTTTGTGCATCTTGTGTAAGACATAAGAAAAAGAAAGGTTCTTTCATAAGACTATGTATTTATGTGAGGAGGAAAATACAATATGAGATATTGTGTAATGCAATATTATTTTGTCTATAGCTACGTTTAGTATAATGATTTACCTTCAATAGTTTCAATTGGATAAATTAGTAAGGTTTCATATTAGATATGAAATGTTAAATATTTGAGAGAGTCAAATTTAATGATTCAAGCATGTGATGCTTGCTTAAAGCATAGGTTATACATTAAGTTTAGAGCTAAAATGGATAATAAAAGGTTATGAGTTATCCAAATGGTTGGATATAATATTACAGACCTATTGAGCAAAATTGTTTGATTCAATGTATACTTATAAGAAAATGGCTCTCTTATGATAAGTATTAGGACTAAGATGAGAATTGAAAAGTTCAAATCTCATGATAATACATCTAATTGAAACTATTGCCTTTATAGTTGAAAGGTTATGAGACATTGAAAGATTCACTTTCATGATTAATTCAAAGAGTTTGTTTTAAAGATGAATGTGGATTTATCATATCTACAAGAAGGTTAGTGGGAGATTAGTTTTCCTCTTCAGTTTGAGTATATAGAGACATATTGCTCATTGAGAACAATAATTCTAATTTTCAAATTGTTGAAAACATAGTTGTTCAAGAGCAACTCTTGTTGGATAGGAAAAGGTAACAACTCTCTGGGAATTCGATCTATAAAGATAGAATGGATGTTGTTCACCTATTCTAAGTCTAAGTTTATAGATAATATACTAAAGATGTTTAGTATTTGAAATTTCAAATACTTGAGAAGTAATAAAGATATCCATTACTCTATGCATGAGTTGATATTTGAATTAAAGGATATAAAGATGTTTACTTTAGAAGTAAATCGCGATTCAGTGTTACTTACTTAGAACAATATCATTTATGATTGGAAAGGTTCTAATGTAACAATCTTTGCTAATTAAGCCATAATAGATTTTTCATTTAATGGAAATGATTAATTAAATCAATATGTTCTTTAGTGAATTTGATATAGTTCTTTGCTTTGTTCAAAACAGTGATGTGCTATAGAACATTTAAGCCATTGGGCATGAAAAGGAAGCTAAGGTCTCATCAATGGTTCAAGTATGTAATTAGGCAATTTTTCTTAATTATGATGATAATTAAGATGAAAGTTGTAAGATTTAAGTGAGTGCTCACTCTCGAGAATCTTGTAGAATTTTGTCGTTAAGCCACTTTCCCAGCAGTAGCATAATCGTCATATGATGATATGGTATGAGATACTTAAATGATTGACTTAGTGCAAGTAAGAGATTATTAATTTATACCTTATAACCAATCAGTTTGGTTATAGTTTAGTGACAATTATTTAAAGACATTATTTATTTTGTACATATTTAGATGTGTATAATAAAGTTCATGAGATAATTATACAATGCAATTGAAATTATAATGAGATTATAATTATAAGATTCATTTTGCATTTATGTATTATCCCTAAATTGTTCCTAGTCATTGTCCTTTTAGAACTAGACATTAATAAAATGTAAAAAAATTAACACAAGTTATGTTTTTCCTTATGAAAGAAGTAGTAGATCTTATAGGCTAAAATATGGAGATACTTAAACAAAATCTAGATGCTTGTTTGAGAATAAGTTCATTAAACAAACCCAATATGAGAAATCTATTTGAAATATTACTTGCATGTCTATGGAATTCTCTTTGTGATAATTTTGTAAGTGATCCTTTAACTTAAGGTCACCAAAGTTATCTTGTATAGGGATTGTTATATTTTGATATGACTTATAACCTATTTAATTATAGGTCTGTCAATCTGTAGTCATTGAAAGTGGTATGAATTATATGGAGGTCATGATAAAGATATGATCCATCATGTTAGCCCCCGAATTTTTTTACTTATTAAGCACAATTGAAGTTAATTATGAGGTTGATTAGATTAATTATTTTTGGAGTTAATTATTACGTTAAGGTTAGTAGGATTTTATTGCATGGATTAATGGAATTAAAGTGTTAAGGTTATAAGAATGTTGTAGGGTATTTTTGGCAAGACACTTTAGTATGAAAGACCATAAGCATATAAGGAAGGGCAAAATGGACTTTTCACACTCATTAAGGGAAAGATGGGAAGAAGAAAATGTGGTCTTGCATTTTAAGAAGGGAAAAACATGAGTGAGAACAAAGAAGAAGAGAAAATACAAAAACAAGGAGAGAGGAAGAGAGTTTTGATGGAGATGAGAGAAAAGAAGAGAAAATAAGTTAGGTTTCGATTTTTCTTAGGCTTCAATAGAGATTTTGGAGTTTTTCAATAAGAGAAAAAGGTATAGGAAGAGAAGAGCTTTCATTAGAGCCAAGAAACTTCTCATTTGGTGAAGAATCAAGGTAAGATTATTTTGAGTCTTTTGGATTTTTGGAAGGATTTTAGCTCTTGGAGTTTAGAAAATGCTTAGGTTTAATGATTTCAATTGCATCATGAATGTTGAATTTATTGCTTCTTGAATGAATTGAGAAATTGCTACATGTTTGGTATATGAATTTTGTGAATGATTTATGAAATGAAAAATGGAAATGATTTTGAAAGGATATCAAGTTTATGAAATCAAGTTTCGAAAATGTGCCATTTTGGGCAATATGTTACATGATGTGAAATGCATGATTATGTGGGTTTGTGGCAGTCCCCTATGTTAAGTCAAGTGCATTTTAACAAAAGGCTTCTCTAGCCTGCCCACTAGTGGCATGGAACTCCTTCATGAACTCCCTTAAGTTCACAAACCATTATATGGAATTGCGATAGTACGTTCTATTCACGGCTACATAGGACCCTTATGGGAAACGTGTAGTACATTTCATTTTGGATCCACTCAAACTATTCTAACGTGCTTATGTGCTTATGATATGTTAACAAGTTTGATGCATACATGATTCGCATTATTGTGATTTTGGTTGAGAATTTCAGAACTTTGCTTTTTATGAACTCAATGAGAATTTCCTATGACAAATGAACATTTCAAAGGTTTTGCTTATTTCTCCGTTATAAACTGTTACCCACAAGCTTTTAAGCTCAACCCCTTTCTGTCCCATCCTTAGGTGAAGAGCATGAGAACGAGTAACCAAAAGTCAAGGTATCACTCCGATTATGCATACTTTTGTTTTTCTTAAGCTAGTTTCATAAAACAAGACTTTAGTTTCATTTTGAGCAAATTATAGTTCATGTATCTTTTATATTTTAAGATTTTGAGATATTGATATATCTTGGCTTGAAATTCCCATTAAAGCTTTGTAAAACTTTTATCTTTTGATGTTAATGGAATATGATTGCATTTCTGCTCATGACTTTCAAAGTTTGTACATTGCATTTTCAAGTTTTCATAGGGCTAAGAGATTGTGTTTTGACTTTCGGGGGGAAAAACTGTATTGACCTAGGCTAAATGTGGCAAAGTTGTCTTCTTGGGAGTTGTAGTGTAAGACCTTGGCCTCTCGAGCCTCGTGCCCACCCGTTTGTAGATATTGTCCGCTTTGGGCCTCAGTCTCTAGGGCCTCACACCCTCATGGTTTTGTTTTTTCACAGGACTTCCCAGGAGGTATTGCTATGGCCCTAGTGCATTTAACTTCAGAGTTCTAATAGGATCTAGTGCATTAGGGCATGAAAAACGCGTCTATAGGGGGAAGGCATCCACACCCTTATAAGGGGTGATTTGTTCTCCTTCCTAACTGATGTAGGATCTTACATGTAGCTTATCCTTTAGGCTTTCTAATGGTATAAAGTATGGAATTTTTGGATATCGGAGTTGAGAGATATGATTATTATAAGTGGCGATGTTGCATACGATGTATATACATAATAGCTATAGTAAGGACGAGAATTTGTTGCATGTGATGAGTCATTTGAGCTGAGAATTGGAAGTTTAATAAAACCAAATTGGTAACTGAACGTTTAAAGAGTGATATCGCCTTATAAGAAGCTAATTTGGGAAGATTATGAGTGAATGTGATGTTAGAATAGTTGTAGGAACCATTGGAGAAGCTTTGGAGAGTGTAGTTAGTAATTTAGAACTTTAGGTGATGTGACAAAGACCCCTAGGAATCCCTTCGTCTGATTCAACTTTGACTGAATCCTTTCGCTTGATTCAGCCTTAATTGAATCCCTCCATCTGATTTAGCTGCAACTTAATCCCTTCGTCTAATAAATCCTTTAGTCTAATTTAGCTTTGACTGAATCCCTCTGTTTGATTCAGCTTTGACTGAATCCCTTTATCTGATGAATCCCTGCGTCTGATTCAGTTTTGACTAAATCCCTTCATTAGATCCATCAACACTTTTGGAAATTCAAGATTTTGACCCTTTAAATGGAAAAATCTCTCTTTGAGGTTGCCATAAAAGTTGTAGATCTCGAAGTTCTCTTTGAAACCATCTTAGGAAGATCTTAATCCGATGTCTTTAGAGAAAGTTATGCTAATTGTCCCAAAATAGGTACAACAAGATTGAGAACAAAAATCATGTTTGATTCTTTTGGCCGTAACTTCATCATCTGACCTTCAAATGAAGTGATTATTGAACCAGTAGATTCCTAACAAATTTTTCTATCTCTCCATAAAAATTGTAGCTTTTATGTTGATTTGAAAAAGATTTATTGAAACTAAGTAAGGGAATCGGTTGGAAGAGTATGAATTGGACATTTTACTGAACATAATTCAATATGTTAAAGATATCTTGATTTACAGAGCTCTAAATAAGATGATTCTTATTTATAAATAAACTAGAGACATGGAGCTACAAATGTTCTAAAGAAATCAAATTCTAATTCAATCTTTAAGACTATCAATTTTTGGATGGAAGTTGAGTATAGTGTATTGTTTTAGTTTAAGAACAGTACGAAAATGTTTGGGCTATAACTTCCAAATTTCTAAACCAAATTGAATAATTATGGTATCATTAGACACTTAAGACAATGGGGAACATTTTTCTAGAAGAAAGTATTATCAAAGTTCTTCATCTTCCTTGTTAGAATGTTAATGGAAAATAGACACAAAGGTTTGAAAATTTAGAGAAATTATAAGAAGAAATGAGAGTTTGGATTATGTGTGATCATGTAATGTTGGAATAACATTAGTGAATGAATGGCTGATATCAAAGTACCAAGGGTATGAGCTTTGTTTAGGAATAAAGATATTCACATGATTGAAGTTGTGATTAAAAAAAAAGGAACAAAGTGTATCAAGTTAAAGTGAATGACAATTTGATAATAAGAGCAAATAATGCTAGAAAAAAATGATGAGTGATTGAATTATGAAATGAAAATGAGAATAAGTTATGAAGTTTCATAATATATCTATAGGATGCGTGTTCGGATGTCATTCAGGACGTCAGGGACGTGTCTCGCAATGACCGGGTGCCCAACAACTTATGTATCGAAGAATGAAGATGAATCGATGATTGTTATAAGATTTCACTGAAATAACCCTTTAGGGTAATATGCTCATGTTTCATGAGTTCGATTGTTGGGCTCCGGAAGCAGGATCCAACAGTTATGGTATCAGATCAAGAGTTGGACTCCGGATTCGAACCCAACAATTGTGATATTAGATCCCAGAATTAGAATCTTACATGGGCATTTTTGAATTATGTGTCAAGGTATATGCATTGTGAACATGTCTTAGCATGCAGAAGTGACTGATCCCTAGTCTGAGTTATATATGTATAAGTCACACGCATAAGTAATTATTAAGAGTTTGAGCTGATAGAATTAGTGAGAAGAATGATGATATGTTAGAATACGAGAAAATCAAAGTTATGGATAAATAAAAATGAGAAATAGTATATGGGTAAATATGACAGATAATGATTCAACTTATTTATATTAGGGGATGCATTATTGAACATGACGTCAATATTGTACTGTGGTGATATATCCCCGAATGTGATATGAATGTAAATGTATTGTTCTAGATTGTTTGAGGAATATAAGGATATAAGTATAAATGATGAGATTAGAGTGTACAAGCATAATGCAATGACAACATAACCTTGTTATGATCTTAAGAGGAGGAACTTGGAACTGAAGTGGTTGTTCGATTAACTCGACAAGAGTTATGCTCCACCGTAAGAAGATATTAGTGAAATGGAGATCAAAATTTCATAGTGATTATGCATCAATAATTCTGAATTGATTGAGGTTATACATATGGAAGATGAAGAAAATGACAATAGGAAAATGAGACAGAAATGAGGAAATAGTAAAGGGGAAATGAAACAAACATAAATGACTTTTCATGAGATGAAAGAAATGATATGTAGTATGTAGAAAGTTAGAAACACGTATCAGATGGGAATTTATGTATGAATGAGATTAAGGAAAAGATGAAGAATTAAATGAGAATAGTTGATGCACTCAATATGGTAGTTGACTCATTAAACGATATAGCATCAGAAGAGGTAAATTCTAGAAACTGGAGTCAAATTGGTGTTAGTATGTTTGATAAAGAGAGAAATATTGTCTAGGACCAATGGAGATCAAATTGGTGAATTGTTAGAGATAATTCCTTGGACAAATTGGGATGACCTTGATGATACACACCTAAGCATATTCGGCAGTAATTATGTTTGCTACTTTATTGAGTTTTGGTAACTAGAATAATATGACCTTGTAAGAACGATAGAAATTATTCTTCTTAAGGTATTAAGAATGGCTGATAATGTAATGATGATAACAGTTGATTGATAAAGATTGCATAAACATTATAGATGATAGTAGCAAGAAATTTTCTTTCAAAGAAGACTTTCACTTAGGTTAAGCAGATCAGATAGTTTACATTAAGAATGATCAATGAAAGAACAAATCAGAAATGAATATGAAATGGTTCAAAAGTGAGTATTGGAGTCCTATTCCTAATAGAGACACAAAAATAAAATGTAAAATATGTTACTGAGAGTGTATTCATTATGTTTGATGTAAAGCATCCACAGCTCTTCGATGACTTAGGTAAAAATTTCGAGGACGAAATTCTTATAAGAGGGGGAGAAATGTTGTAATATCCCATTCCCATATTGAGGGTTAGGACCCGAACTTTCAGTACTTGTGAGCTCAAAGGGAAATTGAGACAATGTATTTTTCCTAC